>CAXASF010000397.1:0-2500 GCA_963971475.1 Chrysops caecutiens | reverse complement strand
GGTTTCTTATGATTTCATATTAAGAAACACTTGTAAGTATAAGTAACATAATATTTTATATGAAACATAAGGTTTCTTATGATTTCATATTAAGAAACACTTGTAAGTATATGTAACATAATGTTTTATATGAAACATAAGTTTCTTATGATTTCATATTAAGAAACACTTGTGAGTATATGTAACATAATGTTTTATATGAAACATAAGATTTCTTATGATTTCATATTAAGAAACACTTGTAAGTATAAGTAACATAATGTTTTATATGAAACATAAGGTTTCTTATGATTTCATATTAAGAAACACTTGTAAGTATAAGTAACATAATAATTTATATGAAACATAAGGTTTCTTATGATTTCATATTAAGAAACACTTGTAAGTATATGTAACATAATGTTTTATATGAAACATAAGGTTTCTTATGATTTCATATTAAGAAACACTTGTAAGTATAAGTAACATAATGTTTTATATGAATCATAAGGTTTCTTATGAATATAGTCTTTCATATAAAATACTAAAAATTTGTCTGATTTTCATCAATCATAATCATTTTTTGTAATTATATATGACCATGTGAGATCACAATATGTATTAAAGTATATGTATTTTATGTGATCAAATTTTTAAAGATGTTATTTCGTGTGTTGTTACATGTTATACATATCGATATTTAATATGAAATGTTATTCATTCAAAAAAAAAGCGTGTTCTTTATAAAAATCGAATAAATTTGAAAAGTTCTATATAAATATAATATATACAAAATTATATGATGGTGAAAATTAAATGATTAATTCATTTATAATATACATGAAAGTATTGATAAGTTATATATATAAATATTATATTGAAAAATAATATATATATATACGGATATACTTTGTATGAATTAAATAAAAACAAATTATCTAATATAATTAGATAATTGTTGTTATGAATATATGATTATTATTCTGGTTGATCCTGCAGTAGTTATATGCTTGTCTCAAAGATTAAGCCATGCATGTCTAAGTACATACATTTTTAAAGTGAAACCGCAAAAGGCTCATTATATCAGTTATGGTTCATTAGATCATTAACAGTTACTTGGATAACTGTGGTAATTCTAGAGCTAATACATGCAATTTAAACACGGACCATATGGAACGTGTGCTCTTATTAGGCTAAAACCAATCGATATCTTTATGAAATCGTTTATTATGGTTGAACTCTAGATAATTTGCAGATCGTATGGTCTTTGTACCGACGACAGATCTTTCAAATGTCTGCCCTATCAACTATTGATGGTAGTATCTTGGACTACCATGGTTGCAACGGGTAACGGGGAATCAGGGTTCGATTCCGGAGAGGGAGCCTGAGAAACGGCTACCACATCTAAGGAAGGCAGCAGGCGCGTAAATTACCCACTCCCAGCACGGGGAGGTAGTGACGAAAAAATAACAATACAGGACTCATATCCGAGGCCCTGTAATTGGAATGAGTACACTTTAAATCCTTTAACAAGGACCTATTGGAGGGCAAGTCTGGTGCCAGCCGCCGCGGTAATTCCAGCTCCAATAGCGTATATTAAAGTTGTTGCGGTTAAAACGTTCGTAGTTGAATTTGTGCTTAACACGGGTAGTACGCCTAAAATTTTGGGTTTGTACATTACCTTTTTGTGTGTGAGCGTATTATCGGTGAGGTAATTACATAATATATATATTCCTTCGGTTTGTATATTTATGTGAACCTCTATATATACCTACATTAATCCTCTTCATCGAGCGTTATTGTAGGCCGATACGATTACTTTGAACAAATTAGAGTGCTTAAAGCAGGCTTAAAATGCCTAAATATTTTGTGCATGGAATAATGGAATATGACCTCTGTTCTACTTTCTATTGGTTTTTAGATCAAGAGGTAATGATTAATAGAAGCAGTTGGGGGCATTAGTATTACGACGCGAGAGGTGAAATTCTTGGACCGTCGTAAGACTAACTTAAGCGAAAGCATTTGCCAAAGATGTTTTCATTAATCAAGAACGAAAGTTAGAGGTTCGAAGGCGATCAGATACCGCCCTAGTTCTAACCATAAACGATGCCAGCTAGCAATTGGGTATAGCTACTTCTATGGCTTTCTCAGTCGCTTCCGGGAAACCAAAGCTTTTGGGCTCGGGGGAAGTATGGTTGCAAAGCTGAAACTTAAAGGAATTGACGGAAGGGCCAACCACCAGGAGTGGAGCCTGCGGCTTAATTTGACTCAACACGGGAAAACTTACCAGGTCCGAACATAAATGAGTAAGACAGATTGATAGCTCTTTCTCGAATCTATGGGTGGTGGTGCATGGCCGTTCTTAGTTCGTGGAGTGATTTGTCTGGTTAATTCCGATAACGAACGAGACTCAAATATATTAAATAGATGCTTTCAGGATTATGGTGCTTGAAACTTTGCATAACTTTTATACAATTTATTTGAAATGGTATTTGTATATGTTAATGTAAAGTGGAATCAT
>CAXASF010000395.1:0-87842 GCA_963971475.1 Chrysops caecutiens | reverse complement strand
TTTTCGCTGTTATTAGTGAGGTTGTGCAGATTGCCACAGTTATTTCAGTGGTTTTCGCTGTTATTAGTGAGGCTTTGCAGATTGTGACTGTTATTTCAGTGGTTTTCGCTGTTATTAGTGAGGTTGTGCAGATTGCCACAGTTATTTCACTGGTTTTCGCTGTTATAAGTGAGGCTTTGCAGATTGTGACTGTTATTTCAGTGGTTTTCGCTGTTATTAGTGAGGTTGTGCAGATTGCCACAGTTATTTCACTGGTTTTCGCTGTTATTAGTGAGGCTTTGCAGATTGTGACTGTTATTTCAGTTGTTTTCGCTGTTATTAGTGAGGTTGTGCAGATTGCCACAGTTATTTCAGTGGTTTTCGCTGTTATTAGTGAGGCTTTGCAGATTGTGACTGTTATTTCAGTGATTTTCGCTGTTATTAGTGAGGTTGTGCAGATTGCCACAGTTATTTCAGTGGTTTTCGCTGTTATTAGTGAGGCTTTGCAGATTGTGACTGTTATTTCAGTGGTTTTCGCTGTTATTAGTGAGGTTGTGCAGATTGCCACAGTTATTTCAGTGGTTTTCGCTGTTATTAGTGAGGCTTTGCAGATTGTGACTGTTATTTCAGTGGTTTTCGCTGTTATTAGTGAGATTGTGCAGATTGCCACAGTTATTTCAGTGGTTTTCGCTGTTATTAGTGAGGCTTTGCAGATTGTGACTGTTATTTCAGTGGTTTTCGCTGTTATTAGTGAGGTTGTGCAGATTGCCACAGTTATTTCACTGGTTTTCGCTGTTATTAGTGAGGCTTTGCAGATTGTGACTGTTATTTCAGTGGTTTTCGCTGTTATTAGTGAGGTTGTGCAGATTGCCACAGTTATTTCACTAGGTTTTCGCTGTTATTAGTGAGGCTTTGCAGATTGTGACTGTTATTTCAGTGGTTTTCGCTGTTATTAGTGAGGTTGTGCAGATTGCCACAGTTATTTCACTGGTTTTCGCTGTTATTAGTGAGGCTTTGCAGATTGTGACTGTTATTTCAGTGGTTTTCGCTGTTATTAGTGAGATTGTGCAGATTGCCACAGTTATTTCAGTGGTTTTCGCTGTTATTAGTGAGGCTTTGCAGATTGTGACTGTTATTTCAGTGGTTTTCGCTGTTATTAGTGAGGTTGTGCAGATTGCCACAGTTATTTCAGTGGTTTTCGCTGTTATTAGTGAGGCTTTGCAGATTGTGACTGTTATTTCAGTGTTTTCGCTGTTATTAGTGAGGTTGTGCAGATTGCCACAGTTATTTCACTGGTTTTCGCTGTTATTAGTGAGGCTTTGCAGATTGTGACTGTTATTTCAGTGGTTTTCGCTGTTATTAGTGAGGTTGTGTCAGATTGCCACAGTTATTTCAGTGGTTTTCGCTGTTATTAGTGAGGCTTTGCAGATTGTGACTGTTATTTCAGTGGTTTTCGCTGTTATTAGTGAGGTTGTGCAGATTGCCACAGTTATTTCAGTGGTTTTCGCTGTTATTAGTGAGGCTTTGCAGATTGTGACTGTTATTTCAGTGGTTTTCGCTGTTATTAGTGAGGTTGTGCAGATTGCCACAGTTATTTCAGTGGTTTTCGCTGTTATTAGTGAGGCTTTGCAGATTGTGACTGTTATTTCAGTGGTTTTCGCTGTTATTAGTGAGGTTGTGCAGATTGCCACAGTTATTTCAGTGGTTTTCGCTGTTATTAGTGAGGCTTTGCAGATTGTGACTGTTATTTCAGTGGTTTTCGCTGTTATTAGTGAGGTTGTGCAGATTGCCACAGTTATTTCAGTGGTTTTCGCTGTTATTAGTGAGGCTTTGCAGATTGTGACTGTTATTTCAGTGGTTTTCGCTGTTATTAGTGAGGTTGTGCAGATTGCCACAGTTATTTCAGTGGTTTTCGCTGTTATTAGTGAGGCTTTGCAGATTGTGACTGTTATTTCAGTGGTTTTCGCTGTTATTAGTGAGGTTGTGCAGATTGCCACAGTTATTTCAGTGGTTTTCGCTGTTATTAGTGAGGTTGTGCAGATTGCCACAGTTATTTCACTGTTTTCGCTGTTATAAGTGAGGCTTTGCAGATTGTGACTGTTATTTCAGTGGTTTTCGCTGTTATTAGTGAGATTGTGCAGATTGCCACAGTTATTTCAGTGGTTTTCGCTGTTATTAGTGAGGCTTTGCAGATTGTGACTGTTATTCAGTGGTTTTCGCTGTTATTAGTGAGATTGTGCAGATTGCCACAGTTATTTCAGTGGTTTTCGCTGTTATTAGTGAGGCTTTGCAGATTGTGACTGTTATTTCAGTGGTTTTCGCTGTTATTAGTGAGATTGTGCAGATTGCCACAGTTATTTCAGTGGTTTTCGCTGTTATTAGTGAGGCTTTGCAGATTGTGACTGTTATTTCAGTGGTTTTCGCTGTTATTAGTGAGGTTGTGCAGATTGCCACAGTTATTTCACTGGTTTTCGCTGATATAAGTGAGGCTTTGCAGATTGTGACTGTTATTTCAGTGGTTTTCGCTGTTATTAGTGAGGTTGTGCAGATTGCCACAGTTATTTCAGTGGTTTTCGCTGTTATTAGTGAGGCTTTGCAGATTGTGACTGTTATTTAAGTGGTTTTCGCTGTTATTAGTGAGGTTGTGCAGATTGCCACAGTTATTTCAGTGGTTTTCGCTGTTATTAGTGAGGCTTTGCAGATTGTGACTGTTATATCAGTGGTTTTCGCTGTTATTAGTGAGGTTGTGCAGATTGCCACAGTTATTTCACTGGTTTTCGCTGTTATTAGTGAGGCTTTGCAGATTGTGACTGTTATTTCAGTGGTTTTCGCTGTTATTAGTGAGGTTGTGCAGATTGCCACAGTTATTTCACTGGTTTTCGCTGTTATAAGTGAGGCTTTGCAGATTGTGACTGTTATTTCAGTGGTTTTCGCTGTTATTAGTGAGATTGTGCAGATTGCCACAGTTATTTCAGTGGTTTTCGCTGTTATTAGTGAGGCTTTGCAGATTGTGACTGTTATTTCAGTGGTTTTCGCTGTTATTAGTGAGGTTGTGCAGATTGCCACAGTTATTTCACTGGTTTTCGCTGTTATTAGTGAGGCTTTGCAGATTGTGACTGTTATTTCAGTGGTTTTCGCTGTTATTAGTGAGGTTGTGCAGATTGCCACAGTTATTTCACTGGTTTCGCTGTTATTAGTGAGGCTTTGCAGATTGTGACTGTTATTTCAGTGGTTTTCGCTGTTATTAGTGAGGTTGTGCAGATTGCCACAGTTATTTCAGTGGTTTTCGCTGTTATTAGTGAGGCTTTGCAGATTGTGACTGTTATTTCAGTGGTTTTCGCTGTTATTAGTGAGGTTGTGCAGATTGCCACAGTTATTTCACTGGTTTTCGCTGTTATAAGTGAGGCTTTGCAGATTGTGACTGTTATTTCAGTGGTTTTCGCTGTTATTAGTGAGGTTGTGCAGATTGCCACAGTTATTTCACTGGTTTTCGCTGTTATTAGTGAGGCTTTGCAGATTGTGACTGTTATTTCAGTGGTTTTCGCTGTTATTAGTGAGGTTGTGCAGATTGCCACAGTTATTTCACTGGTTTTCGCTGTTATAAGTGAGGCTTTGCAGATTGTGACTGTTATTTCAGTGGTTTTCGCTGTTATTAGTGAGGTTGTGCAGATTGCCACAGTTATTTCAGTGGTTTTCGCTGTTATTAGTGAGGCTTTGCAGATTGTGACAGTTATTTCAGTGGTTTTCGCTGTTATTAGTGAGGTTGTGCAGATTGCCACAGTTATTACACTTTTTTTCGCTGTTTTTAGTGAGGCTTTGCAGATTGTGACTGTTATTTCAGTGGTTTTCGCTGTTATTAGTGAGGTTGTGCAGATTGCCACAGTTATTTCACTGGTTTTCGCTGTTATTAGTGAGGCTTTGCAGATTGTGACTGTTATTTCAGTGGTTTTCGCTGTTATTAGTGAGATTGTGCAGATTGCCAGTTATTTCAGTGGTTTTCGCTGTTATTAGTGAGGCTTTGCAGATTGTGACTGTTATTTCATTGGTTTTCGCTGTTATTAGTGAGATTGTGCAGATTGCCACAGTTATTTCAGTGGTTTCCGCTGTTATTAGTGAGGCTTTGCAGATTGTGACTGTTATTTCAGTGGTTTTCGCTGTTATTAGTGAGGTTGTGCAGATTGCCACAGTTATTTCAGTGGTTTTCGCTGTTAATTAGTGAGGCTTTGCAGATTGTGACTGTTATTTCAGTGGTTTTCGCTGTTATTAGTGAGATTGTGCAGATTGCCACAGTTATTTCAGTGGTTTTCGCTGTTATGAGTGAGGCTTTGCAGATTGTGACTGTTATTTCAGTGGTTTTCTCTGTTATTAGTGAGATTGTGCAGATTGCCACAGTTATTTCAGTGGTTTTCGCTGTTATTAGTGAGGCTTTGCAGATTGTGACTGTTATTTCAGTGGTTTTCGCTGTTATTAGTGAGGTTGTGCAGATTGCCACAGTTATTTCAGTGGTTTTCGCTGTTATTAGTGAGGCTTTGCAGATTGTGACTGTTATTTCAGTGGTTTTCGCTGTTATTAGTGAGGTTGTGCAGATTGCCACAGTTATTTCACTGGTTTTCGCTGTTATAAGTGAGGCTTTGCAGATTGTGACTGTTATTTCAGTGGTTTTCGCTGTTATTAGTGAGGTTGTGCAGATTGCCACAGTTATTTCAGTGGTTTTCGCTGTTATTAGTGAGGCTTTGCAGATTGTGACTGTTATTTCAGTGGTTTTCGCTGTTATTAGTGAGGTTGTGCAGATTGCCACAGTTATTTCAGTGGTTTTCGCTGTTATTAGTGAGGCTTTGCAGATTGTGACTGTTATTTCAGTGGTTTTCGCTGTTATTAGTGAGATTGTGCAGATTGCCACAGTTATTTCAGTGGTTTTCGCTGTTATGAGTGAGGCTTTGCAGATTGTGACTGTTATTTCAGTGGTTTTCGCTGTTATTAGTGAGGTTGTGCAGATTGCCACAGTTATTTCACTGGTTTTCGCTGTTATTAGTGAGGCTTTGCAGATTGTGACTGTTATTTCAGTGGTTTTCGCTGTTATTAGTGAGGTTGTGCAGATTGCCACAGTTATTTCACTGGTTTTCGCTGTTATTAGTGAGGCTTTGCAGATTGTGACTGTTATTTCAGTGGTTTTCGCTGTTATTAGTGAGGTTGTGCAGATTGTGACTGTTATTTCAGTGGTTTTCGCTGTTATTAGTGAGGTTGTGCAGATTGCCACAGTTATTTCAGTGGTTTTCGCTGTTATTAGTGAGGCTTTGCAGATTGTGACTGTTATTTCAGTGGTTTTCGCTGTTATTAGTGAGGTTGTGCAGATTGCCACAGTTATTTCAGTGGTTTTCGCTGTTATTAGTGAGGCTTTGCAGATTGTGACTGTTATTTCAGTGGTTTTCGCTGTTATTAGTGAGGTTGTGCAGATTGCCACAGTTATTTCACTGGTTTTCGCTGTTATAAGTGAGGCTTTGCAGATTGTGACTGTTATTTCAGTGGTTTTCGCTGTTATTAGTGAGGTTGTGCAGATTGCCACAGTTATTTCAGTGGTTTTCGCTGTTATTAGTGAGGCTTTGCAGATTGTGACTGTTATTTCAGTGGTTTTCGCTGTTATTAGTGAGGTTGTGCAGATTGCCACAGTTATTTCACTGGTTTTCGCTGTTATTAGTGAGGCTTTGCAGATTGTGACTGTTATTTCAGTGGTTTTCGCTGTTATTAGTGAGGTTGTGCAGATTGCCACAGTTTTTTCACTGGTTTTCGCTGTTATTAGTGAGGCTTTGCAGATTGTGACTGTTATTTCAGTGGTTTTCGCTGTTATTAGTGAGGTTGTGCAGATTGCCACAGTTATTTCACTGGTTTTCGCTGTTATTAGTGAGGCTTTGCAGATTGTGACTGTTATTTCAGTGGTTTTCGCTGTTATTAGTGAGGTTGTGCAGATTGTGACTGTTATTTCAGTGGTTTTCGCTGTTATTAGTGAGGTTGTGCAGATTGCCACAGTTATTTCAGTGGTTTTCGCTGTTATTAGTGAGGCTTTGCAGATTGTGACTGTTATTTCACTGGTTTTCGCTGTTATAAGTGAGGCTTTGCAGATTGTGACTGTTATTTCAGTGGTTTTCGCTGTTATTAGTGAGGTTGTGCAGATTGCCACAGTTATTTCAGTGGTTTTCGCTGTTATTAGTGAGGCTTTGCAGAATGTGACTGTTATTTCAGTGGTTTTCGCTGTTATTAGTGAGGTTGTGCAGATTGCCACAGTTATTTCACTGGTTTTCGCTGTTATTAGTGAGGCTTTGCAGATTGTGACTGTTATTTCAGTGGTTTTCGCTGTTATTAGTGAGATTGTGCAGATTGCCACAGTTATTTCAGTGGTTTTCGCTGTTATTAGTGAGGCTTTGCAGATTGTGACTGTTATTTCAGTGGTTTTCGCTGTTATTAGTGAGGTTGTGCAGATTGCCACAGTTATTTCAGTGGTTTTCGCTGTTATTAGTGAGGCTTTGCAGATTGTGACTGTTATTTCAGTGGTTTTCGCTGTTATTAGTGAGGTTGTGCAGATTGCCACAGTTATTTCACTGGTTTTCGCTGTTATTAGTGAGGTTGTGCAGATTGCCACAGTTATTTCACTGGTTTTCGCTGTTATAAGTGAGGCTTTGCAGATTGTGACTGTTATTTCAGTGGTTTTCGCTGTTATTAGTGAGATTGTGCAGATTGCCACAGTTATTTCACTGGTTTTCGCTGTTATTAGTGAGGCTTTGCAGATTGTGACTGTTATTTCAGTGGTTTTCGCTGTTATTAGTGAGGTTGTGCAGATTGCCACAGTTATTTCACTGGTTTTCGCTGTTATTAGTGAGGCTTTGCAGATTGTGACTGTTATTTCAGTGGTTTTCGCTGTTATTAGTGAGGTTGTGCAGATTGCCACAGATATTTCACTGGTTTTCGCTGTTATTAGTGAGGCTTTGCAGATTGTGACTGTTATTTCAGTGGTTTTCGTTGTTATTAGTGAGGTTGTGCAGATTGCCACAGTTATTTCACTGGTTTTCGCTGTTATTAGTGAGGCTTTGCAGATTGTGACTGTTATTTCAGTGGTTTTCACTGTTATTAGTGAGGTTGTGCAGATTGCCACAGTTATTTCACTGGTTTTCGCTGTTATTAGTGAGGCTTTGCAGATTTTGACTGTTATTTCACTGGTTTTCGCTGTTATTAGTGAGGCTTTGCAGATTGTGACTGTTATTTCAGTGGTTTTCGCTGTTATTAGTGAGGTTGTGCAGATTGCCACAGTTATTTCACTGGTTTTCGCTGTTATTAGTGAGGCTTTGCAGATTGTGACTGTTATTTCAGTGGTTTTCGCTGTTATTAGTGAGGTTGTGCAGATTGCCACAGTTATTTCAGTGGTTTTCGCTGTTATTAGTGAGGCTTTGCAGATTGTGACTGTTATTTCACTGGTTTTCGCTGTTATAAGTGAGGCTTTGCAGATTGTGACTGTTATTTCAGTGGTTTTCGCTGTTATTAGTGAGGTTGTGCAGATTGCCACAGTTATTTCACTGGTTTTCGCTGTTATTAGTGAGGCTTTGCAGATTGTGACTGTTATTTCAGTGGTTTTCGCTGTTATTAGTGAGGTTGTGCAGATTGCCACAGTTATATCACTGGTTTTCGCTGTTATTAGTGAGGTTGTGCAGATTGCCACAGTTATTTCACTGGTTTTCGCTGTTATTAGTGAGGCTTTGCAGATTGTGACTGTTATTTCAGTGGTTTTCGCTGTTATTAGTGAGGTTGTGCAGATTGCCACAGTTATTTCACTGGTTTTCGCTGTTATTAGTGAGGCTTTGCAGATTGTGACTGTTATTTCACTGGTTTTCGCTGTTATTAGTGAGGCTTTGCAGATTGTGACTGTTATTTCAGTGGTTTTCGCTGTTATTAGTGAGGTTGTGCAGATTGCCACAGTTATTTCACTGGTTTTCGCTGTTATTAGTGAGGCTTTGCAGATTGTGACTGTTATTTCAGTGGTTTTCGCTGTTATTAGTGAGGTTGTGCAGATTGCCACAGTTATTTCACTGGTTTTCGCTGTTATTAGTGAGGCTTTGCAGATTGTGACTGTTATTTCAGTGGTTTTCGCTGTTATTAGTGAGGTTGTGCAGATTGCCACAGTTATTTCACTGGTTTTCGCTGTTATTAGTGAGGCTTTGCAGATTGTGACTGTTATTTCACTGGTTTTCGCTGTTATTAGTGAGGCTTTGCAGATTGTGACTGTTATTTCAGTGGTTTTCGCTGTTATTAGTGAGGTTGTGCAGATTGCCACAGTTATTTCACTGGTTTTCGCTGTTATTAGTGAGGCTTTGCAGATTGTGACTGTTATTTCAGTGGTTTTCGCTGTTATTAGTGAGGTTGTGCAGATTGCCACAGTTATTTCACTGGTTTTCGCTGTTATTAGTGAGGCTTTGCAGATTGCCACAGTTATTTCACTGGTTTTCGCTGTTATTAGTGAGGTTGTGCAGATTGCCACAGTTATTTCACTGGTTTTCGCTGTTATTAGTGAGGTTGTGCAGATTGCCACAGTTATTTCACTGGTTTTCGCTGTTATTAGTGAGGCTTTGCAGATTGTGACTGTTATTTCAGTGGTTTTCGCTGTTATTAGTGAGGCTTTGCAGATTGTGACTGTTATTTCAGTGGTTTTCGCTGTTATTAGTGAGGTTGTGCAGATTGCCACAGTTATTTCACTGGTTTTCGCTGTTATTAGTGAGGCTTTGCAGATTGTGACTGTTATTTCAGTGGTTTTCGCTGTTATTAGTGAGGTTGTGCAGATTGCCACAGTTATTTCACTGGTTTTCGCTGTTATTAGTGAGGCTTTGCAGATTGTGACTGTTATTTCAGTGGTTTTCGCTGTTATTAGTGAGGTTGTGCAGATTGTCACAGTTATTTCACTGGTTTTCGCTGTTATTAGTGAGGCTTTGCAGATTGTGACTGTTATTTCAGTGGTTTTCGCTGTTATTAGTGAGGTTGTGCAGATTGCCACAGTTATTTCACTGGTTTTCGCTGTTATTAGTGAGGCTTTGCAGATTGTGACTGTTATTTCAGTGGTTTTCGCTGTTATTAGTGAGGTTGTGCAGATTGCCACAGTTATTTCACGGGTTTTCGCTGTTATTAGTGAGGCTTTGCAGATTGTGACTGTTATTTCACTGGTTTTCGCTGTTATTAGTGAGGTTGTGCAGATTGCCACAGTTATTTCACTGGTTTTCGCTGTTATTAGTGAGGCTTTGCAGATTGTGACTGTTATTTCAGTGGTTTTCGCTGTTATTAGTGAGGTTGTGCAGATTGCCACAGTTATTTCACTGGTTTTCGCTGTTATTAGTGAGGTTGTGCAGATTGCCACAGTTATTTCACTGGTTTTCGCTGTTATTAGTTAGGCTTTGCAGATTGTGACTGTTATTTCAGTGGTTTTCGCTGTTATTAGTGAGGCTTTGCAGATTGTGACTGTTATTTCAGTGGTTTTCGCTGTTATTAGTGAGGTTGTGCAGATTGCCACAGTTATTTCACTGGTTTTCGCTGTTATTAGTGAGGCTTTGCAGATTGTGACTGTTATTTCAGTGGTTTTCGCTGTTATTAGTGAGGTTGTGCAGATTGCCACAGTTATTTCACTGGTTTTCGCTGTTATTAGTGAGGCTTTGCAGATTGTGACTGTTATTTCAGTGGTTTTCGCTGTTATTAGTGAGGTTGTGCAGATTGCCACAGTTATTTCACTGGTTTTCGCTGTTATTAGTGAGGCTTTGCAGATTGTGACTGTTATTTCAGTGGTTTTCGCTGTTATTAGTGAGGTTGTGCAGATTGCCACAGTTATTTCACTGGTTTTCGCTGTTATTAGTGAGGCTTTGCAGATTGTGACTGTTATTTCAGTGGTTTTCGCTGTTATTAGTGAGGTTGTGCAGATTGCCACAGTTATTTCACTGGTTTTCGCTGTTATTAGTGAGGCTTTGCAGATTGTGACTGTTATTTCACTGGTTTTCGCTGTTATTAGTGAGGTTGTGCAGATAGCCACAGTTATTTCACTGGTTTTCGCTGTTATTAGTGAGGCTTTGCAGATTGTGACTGTTATTTCAGTGGTTTTCGCTGTTATTAGTGAGGTTGTGCAGATTGCCACAGTTATTTCACTGGTTTTCGCTGTTATTAGTGAGGTTGTGCAGATTGCCACAGTTATTTCACTGGTTTTCGCTGTTATTAGTGAGGCTTTGCAGATTGTGACTGTTATTTCAGTGGTTTTCGCTGTTATTAGTGAGGTTGTGCAGATTGCCACAGTTATTTCACTGGTTTTCGCTGTTATTAGTGAGGCTTTGCAGATTGTGACTGTTATTTCAGTGGTTTTCGCTGTTATTAGTGAGGTTGTGCAGATTGCCACAGTTATTTCACTGGTTTTCGCTGTTATTAGTGAGGCTTTGCAGATTGTGACTGTTATTTCACTGGTTTTCGCTGTTATTAGTGAGGCTTTGCAGATTGTGACTGTTATATCAGTGGTTTTCGCTGTTGTTAGTGAGGTTGTGCAGATTGCCACAGTTATTTCACTGGTTTTCGCTGTTATTAGTGAGGCTTTGCAGATTGTGACTGTTATTTCAGTGGTTTTCGCTGTTATTAGTGAGGCTTTGCAGATTGTGACTGTTATTTCAGTGGTTTTCGCTGTTATTAGTGAGGTTGTGCAGATTGCCACAGTTATTTCAGTGGTTTTCGCTGTTATTAGTGAGGTTGTGCAGATTGCCACAGTTATTTCACTGGTTTTCGCTGTTATTAGTGAGGCTTTGCAGATTGTGACTGTTATTTCAGTGGTTTTCGCTGTTATTAGTGAGGCTTTGCAGATTGTGACTGTTATTTCAGTGGTTTTCGCTGTTATTAGTGAGGTTGTGCAGATTGCCACAGTTATTTCACTGGTTTTCGCTGTTATTAGTGAGGCTTTGCAGATTGTGACTGTTATTTCACTGGTTTTCGCTGTTATTAGTGAGGTTGTGCAGATTGCCACAGTTATTTCACTGGTTTTCGCTGTTATTAGTGAGGTTGTGCAGATTGTCACAGTTATTTCACTGGTTTTCGCTGTTATTAGTGAGGTTGTGCAGATTGCCACAGTTATTTCACTGGTTTTCGCTGTTATTAGTGAGGCTTTGCAGATTGTGACTGTTATTTCAGTGGTTTTCGCTGTTATTAGTGAGGTTGTGCAGATTGCCACAGTTATTTCACTGGTTTTCGCTGTTATTAGTGAGGCTTTGCAGATTGTGACTGTTATTTCAGTGGTTTTCGCTGTTATTAGTGAGGCTTTGCAGATTGTGACTGTTATTTCAGTGGTTTTCGCTGTTATTAGTGAGGTTGTGCAGATTGCCACAGTTATTTCACTGGTTTTCGCTGTTATTAGTGAAGCTTTGCAGATTGTGACTGTTATTTCAGTGGTTTTCGCTGTTATTAGTGAGGTTGTGCAGATTGCCACAGTTATTTCACTGGTTTTCGCTGTTATTAGTGAGGCTTTGCAGATTGTGACTGTTATTTCGATGGTTTTCGCTGTTATTAGTGAGGCTTTGCAGATTGCCACAGTTATTTCACTGGTTTTCGCTGTTATTAGTGAGGCTTTGCAGATTGTGACTGTTATTTCACTGGTTTTCGCTGTTATTAGTGAGGCTTTGCAGATTGTGACTGTTATTTCAGTGGTTTTCGCTGTTATTAGTGAGGTTGTGCAGATTGCCACAGTTATTTCACTGGTTTTCGCTGTTATTAGTGAGGCTTTGCAGATTGTGACTGTTATTTCGATGGTTTTCGCTGTTATTAGTGAGGCTTTGCAGATTGCCACAGTTATTTCACTGGTTTTCGCTGTTATTAGTGAGGCTTTGCAGATTGTGACTGTTATTTCACTGGTTTTCGCTGTTATTAGTGAGGCTTTGCAGATTGTGACTGTTATTTCACTGGTTTTCGCTGTTATTAGTGAGGTTGTGCAGATTGCCACAGTTATTTCACTGGTTTTCGCTGTTATTAGTGAGGCTTTGCAGATTGTGACTGTTATTTCAGTGGTTTTCGCTGTTATTAGTGAGGTTGTGCAGATTGCCACAGTTATTTCACTGGTTTTCGCTGTTATTAGTGAGGCTTTGCAGATTGTGACTGTTATTTCAGTGGTTTTCGCTGTTATTAGTGAGGTTGTGCAGATTGCCACAGTTATTTCAGTGGTTTTCGCTGTTATTAGTGAGGCTTTGCAGATTGTGACTGTTATTTCACTGGTTTTCGCTGTTATTAGTGAGGCTTTGCAGATTGTGACTGTTATTTCAGTGGTTTTCGCTGTTATTAGTGAGGTTGTGCAGATTGCCACAGTTATTTCACTGGTTTTCGCTGTTATTAGTGAGGCTTTGCAGATTGTGACTGTTATTTCAGTGGTTTTCGCTGTTATTAGTGAGGTTGTGCAGATTGCCACAGTTATTTCACTGGTTTTCGCTGTTATTAGTGAGGCTTTGCAGATTGTGACTGTTATTTCAGTGGTTTTCGCTGTTATTAGTGAGGCTTTGCAGATTGTGACTGTTATTTCAGTGGTTTTCGCTGTTATTAGTGAGGTTGTGCAGATTGCCACAGTTATTTCACTGGTTTTCGCTGTTATTAGTGAGGCTTTGCAGATTGTGACTGTTATTTCAGTGGTTTTCGCTGTTATTAGTGAGGTTGTGCAGATTGCCGCAGTTATTTCACTGGTTTTCGCTGTTATTAGTGAGGCTTTGCAGATTGTGACTGTTATTTCAGTGGTTTTCGCTGTTATTAGTGAGGCTTTGCAGATTGTGACTGTTATTTCAGTGGTTTTCGCTGTTATTAGTGAGGTTGTGCAGATTGCCACAGTTATTTCACAGTTATTTCACAGTTATTTCGCTGTTATTAGTGAGGCTTTGCAGATTGTGACTGTTATTTCAGTGGTTTTCGCTGTTATTAGTGAGGTTGTGTAGATTGCCACAGTTATTTCACTGGTTTTCGCTGTTATTAGTGAGGCTTTGCAGATTGTGACTGTTATTTCAGTGGTTTTCGCTGTTATTAGTGAGGTTGTGCAGATTGCCACAGTTATTTCAGTGGTTTTCGCTGTTATTAGTGAGGTTGTGCAGATTGCCACAGTTATTTCACTGGTTTTCGCTGTTATTAGTGAGGCTTTGCAGATTGTGACTGTTATTTCAGTGGTTTTCGCTGTTATTAGTGAGGTTGTGCAGATTGCCACAGTTATTTCACTGGTTTTCGCTGTTATTAGTGAGGCTTTGCAGATTGTGACTGTTATTTCAGTGGTTTTCGCTGTTATTAGTGAGGTTGTGCAGATTGCCACAGTTATTTCACTGGTTTTCGCTGTTATTAGTGAGGCTTTGCCGATTGTGACTGTTATTTCACTGGTTTTCGCTGTTATTAGTGAGGTTGTGCAGATTGCCACAGTTATTTCACTGGTTTTCGCTGTTATTAGTGAGGCTTTGCAGATTGTGACTGTTATTTCAGTGGTTTTCGCTGTTTTTAGTGAGGCTTTGCAGATTGTGACTGTTATTTCAGTGGTTTTCGCTGTTATTAGTGAGGCTTTGCAGATTGTGACTGTTATTTCAGTGGTTTTCGCTGTTATTAGTGAGGTTGTGCAGATTGCCACAGTTATTTCACTGGTTTTCGCTGTTATTAGTGAGGCTTTGCAGACTGTGACTGTTATTTCAGTGGTTTTCGCTGTTATTAGTGAGGTTGTGCAGATTGCCACAGTTATTTCACTGGTTTTCGCTGTTATTAGTGAGGCTTTGCAGATTGTGACTGTTATTTCAGTGGTTTTCGCTGTTATTAGTGAGGTTGTGCAGATTGCCACAGTTATTTCACTGGTTTTCGCTGTTATTAGTGAGGCTTTGCAGATTGCCACAGTTATTTCACTGGTTTTCGCTGTTATTATTGAGGTTGTGCAGATTGCCACAGTTATTTCACTGGTTTTCGCTGTTATTAGTGAGGCTTTGCAGATTGTGACTGTTATTTCAGTGGTTTTCGCTGTTATTAGTGAGGTTGTGCAGATTGCCACAGTTATTTCACTGGTTTTCGCTGTTATTAGTGAGGTTGTGCAGATTGCCACAGTTATTTCACTGGTTTTCGCTGTTATTAGTGAGGTTGTGCAGATTGCCACAGTTATTTCACTGGTTTTCGCTGTTATTAGTGAGGCTTTGCAGATTGTGACTGTTATTTCAGTGGTTTTCGCTGTTATTAGTGAGGTTGTGCAGATTGCCACAGTTATTTCACTGGTTTTCGCTGTTATTAGTGAGGCTTTGCAGATTGTGACTGTTATTTCAGTGGTTTTCGCTGTTATTAGTGAGGTTGTGCAGATTGCCACAGTTATTTCACTGGTTTTCGCTGTTATTAGTGAGGCTCTGCAGATTGTGACTGTTATTTCAGTGGTTTTCGCTGTTATTAGTGAGGTTGTGCAGATTGCCACAGTTATTTCACTGGTTTTCGCTGTTATTAGTGAGGCTTTGCAGATTGTGACTGTTATTTCAGTGGTTTTCGCTGTTATTAGTGAGGCTTTGCAGATTGTGACTGTTATTTCAGTGGTTTTCGCTGTTATTAGTGAGGTTGTGCAGATTGCCACAGTTATTTCACTGGTTTTCGCTGTTATTAGTGAGGTTGTGCAGATTGCCACAGTTATTTCACTGGTTTTCGCTGTTATTAGTGAGGCTTTGCAGATTGTGACTGTTATTTCAGTGGTTTTCGCTGTTATTAGTGAGGCTTTGCAGATTGTGACTGTTATTTCAGTGGTTTTCGCTGTTATTAGTGAGGCTTTGCAGATTGTGACTGTTATTTCAGTGGTTTTCGCTGTTATTAGTGAGGTTGTGCAGATTGCCACAGTTATTTCACTGGTTTTCGCTGTTATTAGTGAGGCTTTGCAGATTGTGACTGTTATTTCAGTGGTTTTCGCTGTTATTAGTGAGGTTGTGCAGATTGTCACAGTTATTTCACTGGTTTTCGCTGTTATTAGTGAGGCTTTGCAGATTGTGACTGTTATTTCACTGGTTTTCGCTGTTATTAGTGAGACTTTGCAGATTGTGACTGTTATTTCACTGGTTTTCGCTGTTATTAGTGAGGTTGTGCAGATTGCCACAGTTATTTCACTGGTTTTCGCTGTTATTAGTGAGGCTTTGCAGATTGTGACTGTTATTTCAGTGGTTTTCGCTGTTATTAGTGAGGTTGTGCAGATTGCCACAGTTATTTCACTGGTTTTCGCTGTTATTAGTGAGGCTTTGCAGATTGTGACTGTTATTTCAGTGGTTTTCGCTGTTATTAGTGAGGTTGTGCAGATTGCCACAGTTATTTCACTGGTTTTCGCTGTTATTAGTGAGGCTTTGCAGATTGTGACTGTTATTTCGATGGTTTTCGCTGTTATTAGTGAGGCTTTGCAGATTGCCACAGTTATTTCACTGGTTTTCGCTGTTATTAGTGAGGCTTTGCAGATTGTGACTGTTATTTCACTGGTTTTCGCTGTTATTAGTGAGGCTTTGCAGATTGTGACTGTTATTTCACTGGTTTTCGCTGTTATTAGTGAGGTTGTGCAGATTGCCACAGTTATTTCACTGGTTTTCGCTGTTATTAGTGAGGCTTTGCAGATTGTGACTGTTATTTCAGTGGTTTTCGCTGTTATTAGTGAGGTTGTGCAGATTGCCACAGTTATTTCACTGGTTTTCGCTGTTATTAGTGAGGCTCTGCAGATTGTGACTGTTATTTCAGTGGTTTTCGCTGTTATTAGTGAGGTTGTGCAGATTGCCACAGTTATTTCACTGGTTTTCGCTGTTATTAGTGAGGCTTTGCAGATTGTGACTGTTATTTCAGTGGTTTTCGCTGTTATTAGTGAGGCTTTGCAGATTGTGACTGTTATTTCAGTGGTTTTCGCTGTTATTAGTGAGGTTGTGCAGATTGCCACAGTTATTTCACTGGTTTTCGCTGTTATTAGTGAGGTTGTGCAGATTGCCACAGTTATTTCACTGGTTTTCGCTGTTATTAGTGAGGCTTTGCAGATTGTGACTGTTATTTCAGTGGTTTTCGCTGTTATTAGTGAGGCTTTGCAGATTGTGACTGTTATTTCAGTGGTTTTCGCTGTTATTAGTGAGGCTTTGCAGATTGTGACTGTTATTTCAGTGGTTTTCGCTGTTATTAGTGAGGTTGTGCAGATTGCCACAGTTATTTCACTGGTTTTCGCTGTTATTAGTGAGGCTTTGCAGATTGTGACTGTTATTTCAGTGGTTTTCGCTGTTATTAGTGAGGTTGTGCAGATTGTCACAGTTATTTCACTGGTTTTCGCTGTTATTAGTGAGGCTTTGCAGATTGTGACTGTTATTTCACTGGTTTTCGCTGTTATTAGTGAGGCTTTGCAGATTGTGACTGTTATTTCACTGGTTTTCGCTGTTATTAGTGAGGTTGTGCAGATTGCCACAGTTATTTCACTGGTTTTCGCTGTTATTAGTGAGGCTTTGCAGATTGTGACTGTTATTTCAGTGGTTTTCGCTGTTATTAGTGAGGTTGTGCAGATTGCCACAGTTATTTCACTGGTTTTCGCTGTTATTAGTGAGGCTTTGCAGATTGTGACTGTTATTTCAGTGGTTTTCGCTGTTATTAGTGAGGTTGTGCAGATTGCCACAGTTATTTCACTGGTTTTCGCTGTTATTAGTGAGGCTTTGCAGATTGTGACTGTTATTTCGATGGTTTTCGCTGTTATTAGTGAGGCTTTGCAGATTGCCACAGTTATTTCACTGGTTTTCGCTGTTATTAGTGAGGCTTTGCAGATTGTGACTGTTATTTCACTGGTTTTCGCTGTTATTAGTGAGGCTTTGCAGATTGTGACTGTTATTTCACTGGTTTTCGCTGTTATTAGTGAGGTTGTGCAGATTGCCACAGTTATTTCACTGGTTTTCGCTGTTATTAGTGAGGCTTTGCAGATTGTGACTGTTATTTCAGTGGTTTTCGCTGTTATTAGTGAGGTTGTGCAGATTGCCACAGTTATTTCACTGGTTTTCGCTGTTATTAGTGAGGCTTTGCAGATTGTGACTGTTATTTCAGTGGTTTTCGCTGTTATTAGTGAGGTTGTGCAGATTGCCACAGTTATTTCAGTGGTTTTCGCTGTTATTAGTGAGGCTTTGCAGATTGTGACTGTTATTTCACTGGTTTTCGCTGTTATTAGTGAGGCTTTGCAGATTGTGACTGTTATTTCAGTGGTTTTCGCTGTTATTAGTGAGGTTGTGCAGATTGCCACAGTTATTTCACTGGTTTTCGCTGTTATTAGTGAGGCTTTGCAGATTGTGACTGTTATTTCAGTGGTTTTCGCTGTTATTAGTGAGGTTGTGCAGATTGCCACAGTTATTTCACTGGTTTTCGCTGTTATTAGTGAGGCTTTGCAGATTGTGACTGTTATTTCAGTGGTTTTCGCTGTTATTAGTGAGGCTTTGCAGATTGTGACTGTTATTTCAGTGGTTTTTGCTGTTATTAGTGAGGTTGTGCAGATTGCCACAGTTATTTCACTGGTTTTCGCTGTTATTAGTGAGGCTTTGCAGATTGTGACTGTTATTTCAGTGGTTTTCGCTGTTATTAGTGAGGTTGTGCAGATTGCCACAGTTATTTCACTGGTTTTCGCTGTTATTAGTGAGGCTTTGCAGATTGTGACTGTTATTTCAGTGGTTTTCGCTGTTATTAGTGAGGCTTTGCAGATTGTGACTGTTATTTCAGTGGTTTTCGCTGTTATTAGTGAGGTTGTGCAGATTGCCACAGTTATTTCACTGGTTTTCGCTGTTATTAGTGAGGCTTTGCAGATTGTGACTGTTATTTCAGTGGTTTTCGCTGTTATTAGTGAGGTTGTGTAGATTGCCACAGTTATTTCACTGGTTTTCGCTGTTATTAGTGAGGCTTTGCAGATTGTGACTGTTATATCAGTGGTTTTCGCTGTTATTAGTGAGGTTGTGCAGATTGCCACAGTTATTTCAGTGGTTTTCGCTGTTATTAGTGAGGTTGTGCAGATTGCCACAGTTATTTCACTGGTTTTCGCTGTTATTAGTGAGGCTTTGCAGATTGTGACTGTTATTTCAGTGGTTTTCGCTGTTATTAGTGAGGTTGTGCAGATTGCCACAGTTATTTCACTGGTTTTCGCTGTTATTAGTGAGGCTTTGCAGATTGTGACTGTTATTTCAGTGGTTTTCGCTGTTATTAGTGAGGTTGTGCAGATAGCCACAGTTATTTCACTGGTTTTCGCTGTTATTAGTGAGGCTTTGCAGATTGTGACTGTTATTTCACTGGTTTTCGCTGTTATTAGTGAGGTTGTGCAGATTGCCACAGTTATTTCACTGGTTTTCGCTGTTATTAGTGAGGCTTTGCAGATTGTGACTGTTATTTCAGTGGTTTTCGCTGTTATTAGTGAGGCTTTGCAGATTGTGACTGTTATTTCAGTGGTTTTCGCTGTTATTAGTGAGGCTTTGCAGATTGTGACTGTTATTTCAGTGGTTTTCGCTGTTATTAGTGAGGTTGTGCAGATTGCCACAGTTATTTCACTGGTTTTCGCTGTTATTAGTGAGGCTTTGCAGACTGTGACTGTTATTTCAGTGGTTTTCGCTGTTATTAGTGAGGTTGTGCAGATTGCCACAGTTATTTCACTGGTTTTCGCTGTTATTAGTGAGGCTTTGCAGATTGTGACTGTTATTTCAGTGGTTTTCGCTGTTATTAGTGAGGTTGTGCAGATTGCCACAGTTATTTCACTGGTTTTCGCTGTTATTAGTGAGGCTTTGCAGATTGCCACAGTTATTTCACTGGTTTTCGCTGTTATTAGTGAGGTTGTGCAGATTGCCACAGTTATTTCACTGGTTTTCGCTGTTATTAGTGAGGCTTTGCAGATTGTGACTGTTATTTCAGTGGTTTTCGCTGTTATTAGTGAGGTTGTGCAGATTGCCACAGTTATTTCACTGGTTTTCGCTGTTATTAGTGAGGTTGTGCAGATTGCCACAGTTATTTCACTGGTTTTCGCTGTTATTAGTGAGGCTTTGCAGATTGTGACTGTTATTTCAGTGGTTTTCGCTGTTATTAGTGAGGTTGTGCAGATTGCCACAGTTATTTCACTGGTTTTCGCTGTTATTAGTGAGGCTTTGCAGATTGTGACTGTTATTTCACTGGTTTTCGCTGTTATTAGTGAGGTTGTGCAGATTGCCACAGTTATTTCACTGGTTTTCGCTGTTATTAGTGAGGCTCTGCAGATTGTGACTGTTATTTCAGTGGTTTTCGCTGTTATTAGTGAGGTTGTGCAGATTGCCACAGTTATTTCACTGGTTTTCGCTGTTATTAGTGAGGCTTTGCAGATTGTAACTGTTATTTCAGTGGTTTTCGCTGTTATTAGTGAGGCTTTGCAGATTGTGACTGTTATTTCAGTGGTTTTCGCTGTTATTAGTGAGGTTGTGCAGATTGCCACAGTTATTTCACTGGTTTTCGCTGTTATTAGTGAGGTTGTGCAGATTGCCACAGTTATTTCACTGGTTTTCGCTGTTATTAGTGAGGCTTTGCAGATTGTGACTGTTATTTCAGTGGTTTTCGCTGTTATTAGTGAGGCTTTGCAGATTGTGACTGTTATTTCAGTGGTTTTCGCTGTTATTAGTGAGGCTTTGCAGATTGTGACTGTTATTTCAGTGGTTTTCGCTGTTATTAGTGAGGTTGTGCAGATTGCCACAGTTATTTCACTGGTTTTCGCTGTTATTAGTGAGGCTTTGCAGATTGTGACTGTAATTTCAGTGGTTTTCGCTGTTATTAGTGAGGTTGTGCAGATTGCCACAGTTATTTCACTGGTTTTCGCTGTTATTAGTGAGGCTTTGCAGATTGTGACTGTTTTTTCACTGGTTTTCGCTGTTATTAGTGAGGCTTTGCAGATTGTGCCTGTTATTTCACTGGTTTTCGCTGTTATTAGTGAGGTTGTGCAGATTGCCACAGTTATTTCACTGGTTTTCGCTGTTATTAGTGAGGCTTTGCAGATTGTGACTGTTATTTCACTGGTTTTCGCTGTTATTAGTGAGGTTGTGCAGATTGCCACAGTTATTTCACTGGTTTTCGCTGTTATTAGTGAGGCTTTGCAGATTGTGACTGTTATTTCAGTGGTTTTCGCTGTTATTAGTGAGGTTGTGCAGATTGCCACAGTTATTTCACTGGTTTTCGCTGTTATTAGTGAGGCTTTGCAGATTGTGACTGTTATTTCAGTGGTTTTCGCTGTTATTAGTGAGGCTTTGCAGATTGTGACTGTTATTTCAGTGGTTTTCGCTGTTATTAGTGAGGTTGTGCAGATTGCCACAGTTATTTCACTGGTTTTCGCTGTTATTAGTGAGGCTTTGCAGATTGTGACTGTTATTTCAGTGGTTTTCGCTGTTATTAGTGAGGTTGTGCAGATTGCCACAGTTATTTCACTGGTTTTCGCTGTTATTAGTGAGGCTTTGCAGATTGTGACTGTTATTTCAGTGGTTTTCGCTGTTATTAGTGAGGTTGTGCAGATTGTGACTGTTATTTCAGTGGTTTTCGCTGTTATTAGTGAGGCTTTGCAGATTGTGACTGTTATTTCAGTGGTTTTCGCTGTTATTAGTGAGGCTTTGCAGATTGTGACTGTTATTTCACTGGTTTTCGCTGTTATTAGTGAGGCTTTGCAGATTGCCACAGTGATTTCACTGGTTTTCGCTGTTATTAGTGAGGCTTTGCAGATTGTGACTGTTATTTCAGTGGTTTTCGCTGTTATTAGTGAGGTTGTGCAGATTGCTACAGTTATTTCACTGGTTTTCGCTGTTATGAGTGAGGCTTTGCAGATTGTGACTGTTATTTCAGTGGTTTTCGCTGTTATTAGTGAGGTTGTGCAGATTGCCACAGTTATTTCACTGGTTTTCGCTGTTATTAGTGAGGCTTTGCAGATTGTGACTGTTATTTCAGTGGTTTTCGCTGTTATTAGTGAGGTTGTGCAGATTGCCACAGTTATTTCACTGGTTTTCGCTGTTATTAGTGAGGCTTTGCAGATTGTGACTGTTATTTCACTGGTTTTCGCTGTTATTAGTGAGGTTGTGCAGATTGCCACAGTTATTTCACTGGTTTTCGCTGTTATTAGTGAGGCTTTGCAGATTGTGACTGTTATTTCAGTGGTTTTCGCTGTTATTAGTGAGGTTGTGCAGATTGCCACAGTTATTTCACTGGTTTTCGCTGTTATTAGTGAGGCTTTGCAGATTGTGACTGTTATTTCAGTGGTTTTCGCTGTTATTAGTGAGGCTTTGCAGATTGTGACTGTTATTTCAGTGGTTTTCGCTGTTATTAGTGAGGTTGTGCAGATTGCCACAGTTATTTCACTGGTTTTCGCTGTTATTAGTGAGGCTTTGCAGATTGTGACTGTTATTTCAGTGGTTTTCGCTGTTATTAGTGAGGTTGTGCAGATTGCCACAGTTATTTCACTGGTTTTCGCTGTTATTAGTGAGGCTTTGCAGATTGTGACTGTTATTTCAGTGGTTTTCGCTGTTATTAGTGAGGTTGTGCAGATTGTGACTGTTATTTCAGTGGTTTTCGCTGTTATTAGTGAGGCTTTGCAGATTGTGACTGTTATTTCAGTGGTTTTCGCTGTTATTAGTGAGGCTTTGCAGATTGTGACTGTTATTTCACTGGTTTTCGCTGTTATTAGTGAGGCTTTGCAGATTGCCACAGTGATTTCACTGGTTTTCGCTGTTATTAGTGAGGCTTTGCAGATTGTGACTGTTATTTCAGTGGTTTTCGCTGTTATTAGTGAGGTTGTGCAGATTGCTACAGTTATTTCACTGGTTTTCGCTGTTATTAGTGAGGCTTTGCAGATTGTGACTGTTATTTCAGTGGTTTTCGCTGTTATTAGTGAGGTTGTGCAGATTGCCACAGTTATTTCACTGGTTTTCGCTGTTATTAGTGAGGCTTTGCAGATTGTGACTGTTATTTCAGTGGTTTTCGCTGTTATTAGTGAGGTTGTGCAGATTGCCACAGTTATTTCACTGGTTTTCGCTGTTATTAGTGAGGCTTTGCAGATTGTGACTGTTATTTCAGTGGTTTTCGCTGTTATTAGTGAGGCTTTGCAGATTGTGACTGTTATTTCAGTGGTTTTCGCCGTTATTAGTGAGGCTTTGCAGATTGTGACTGTTATTTCAGTGGTTTTCGCTGTTATTAGTGAGGTTGTGCAGATTGCCACAGTTATTTCACTGGTTTTCGCTGTTATTAGTGAGGTTGTGCAGATTGCCACAGTTATTTCACTGGTTTTCGCTGTTATTAGTGAGGCTTTGCAGATTGTGACTGTTATTTCAGTGGTTTTCGCTGTTATTAGTGAGGTTGTGCAGATTGCCACAGTTATTTCACTGGTTTTCGCTGTTATTAGTGAGGCTTTGCAGATTGTGACTGTTATTTCAGTGGTTTTCGCTGTTATTAGTGAGGTTGTGCAGATTGCCACAGTTATTTCACTGGTTTTCGCTGTTATTAGTGAGGCTCTGCAGATTGTGACTGTTATTTCAGTGGTTTTCGCTGTTATTAGTGAGGTTGTGCAGATTGCCACAGTTATTTCACTGGTTTTCGCTGTTATTAGTGAGGCTTTGCAGATTGTGACTGTTATTTCAGTGGTTTTCGCTGTTATTAGTGAGGCTTTGCAGATTGTGACTGTTATTTCAGTGGTTTTCGCTGTTATTAGTGAGGTTGTGCAGATTGCCACAGTTATTTCACTGGTTTTCGCTGTTATTAGTGAGGTTGTGCAGATTGCCACAGTTATTTCACTGGTTTTCGCTGTTATTAGTGAGGCTTTGCAGATTGTGACTGTTATTTCAGTGGTTTTCGCTGTTATTAGTGAGGTTGTGCAGATTGCCACAGTTATTTCACTGGTTTTCGCTGTTATTAGTGAGGCTTTGCAGATTGCCACAGTTATTTCACTGGTTTTCGCTGTTATTAGTGAGGTTGTGCAGATTGCCACAGTTATTTCACTGTTATTAGTGAGGCTTTGCAGATTGTGACTGTTATTTCAGTGGTTTTCGCTGTTATTAGTGAGGTTGTGCAGATTGCCACAGTTATTTCACTGGTTTTCGCTGTTATTAGTGAGGCTTTGCAGATTGTGACTGTTATTTCAGTGGTTTTCGCTGTTATTAGTGAGGCTTTGCAGATTGTGACTGTTATTTCAGTAGTTTTCGCTGTTATTAGTGAGGTTGTGCAGATTGCCACAGTTATTTCACTGGTTTTCGCTGTTATTAGTGAGGCTTTGCAGATTGTGACTGTTATTTCAGTGGTTTTCGCTGTTATTAGTGAGGTTGTGCAGATTGCCACAGTTATTTCAGTGGTTTTCGCTGTTATTAGTGAGGCTTTGCAGATTGTGACTGTTATTTCAGTGGTTTTCGCTGTTATTAGTGAGGTTGTGCAGATTGCCACAGTTATTTCACTGGTTTTCGCTGTTATTAGTGAGGCTTTGCAGATTGTGACTGTTATTTCAGTGGTTTTCACTGTTATTAGTGAGGCTTTGCAGATTGTGACTGTTATTTCAGTGGTTTTCGCTGTTATTAGTGAGGTTGTGCAGATTGCCACAGTTATTTCACTGGTTTTCGCTGTTATTAGTGAGGCTTTGCAGATTGTGACTGTTATTTCAGTGGTTTTCGCTGTTATTAGTGAGGTTGTGCAGATTGCCACAGTTATTTCACTGGTTTTCGCTGTTATTAGTGAGGCTTTGCAGATTGTGACTGTTATTTCAGTGGTTTTCGCTGTTATTAGTGAGGTTGTGCAGATTGCCACAGTTATTTCACTGGTTTTCGCTGTTATTAGTGAGGCTTTGCAGATTGTGACTGTTATTTCAGTGGTTTTCGCTGTTATTAGTGAGGTTGTGCAGATTGCCACAGTTGTTTCACTGGTTTTCGCTGTTATTAGTGAGGCTTTGCAGATTGTGACTGTTATTTCAGTGGTTTTCGCTGTTATTAGTGAGGTTGTGCAGATTGCCACAGTTATTTCACTGGTTTTCGCTGTTATTAGTGAGGCTTTGCAGATTGTGACTGTTATTTCAGTGGTTTTCGCTGTTATTAGTGAGGCCTTGCAGATTGTGACTGTTATTTCAGTGGTTTTCGCTGTTATTAGTGAGGTTGTGCAGATTGCCACAGTTATTTCACTGGTTTTCGCTGTTATTAGTGAGGCTTTGCAGATTGTGACTTTTATTTCAGTGGTTTTCGCTGATATTAGTGAGGTTGTGCAGATTGCCACAGTTATTTCACTGGTTTTCGCTGTTATTAGTGAGGCTTTGCAGATTGTGACTGTTATTTCAGTGGTTTTCGCTGTTATTAGTGAGGCTTTGCAGATTGTGACTGTTATTTCAGTGGTTTTCGCTGTTATTAGTGTGGTTGTGCAGATTGCCACAGTTATTTCACTGGTTTTCGCTGTTATTAGTGAGGCTTTGCAGATTGTGACTGTTATTTCAGTGGTTTTCGCTGTTATTAGTGAGGTTGTGCAGATTGCGACAGTTATTTCAGTGGTTTTCGCTGTTATTAGTGAGGCTTTGCAGATTGTGACTGTTATTTCAGTGGTTTTTCGCTGTTATTAGTGAGGTTGTGCAGATTGCCACAGTTATTTCACTGGTTTTCGCTGTTATTAGTGAGGCTTTGCAGATTGTGACTGTTATTTCAGTGGTTTTCGCTGTTATTAGTGAGGTTGTGCAGATTGCCACAGTTATTTCACTGGTTTTCGCTGTTATTAGTGAGGCTTTGCAGATTGTGACTGTTATTTCAGTGGTTTTCGCTGTTATTAGTGAGGCTTTGCAGATTGTGACTGTTATTTCAGTGGTTTTCGCTGTTATTAGTGAGGTTGTGCAGATTGCCACAGTTATTTCAGTGGTTTTCGCTGTTATTAGTGAAGCTTTGCAGATTGTGACTGTTATTTCAGTGGTTTTCGCTGTTATTAGTGAGGTTGTGCAGATTGCCACAGTTATTTCACTGGTTTTCGCTGTTATTAGTGAGGCTTTGCAGATTTGTGACTGTTATTTCAGTGGTTTTCGCTGTTATTAGTGAGGTTGTGCAGATTGCCACAGTTATTTCAGTGGTTTTCGCTGTTATTAGTGAGGCTTTGCAGATTGTGACTGTTATTTCAGTGGTTTTCGCTGTTATTAGTGAGGCTTTGCAGATTGTGACTGTTATTTCAGTGGTTTTCGCTGTTATTAGTGAGGTTGTGCAGATTGCCACAGTTATTTCACTTGTTTTCGCTGTTATTAGTGAGGCTTTGCAGATTGTGACTGTTATTTCAGTGGTTTTCGCTGTTATTAGTGAGGCTTTGCAGATTGTGACTGTTATTTCAGTGGTTTTCGCTGTTATTAGTGAGGTTGTGCAGATTGCCACAGTTATTTCACTGGTTTTCGCTGTTATTAGTGAGGCTTTGCAGATTGTGACTGTTATGTCAGTGGTTTTCGCTGTTATTAGTGAGGTTGTGCAGATTGCCACAGTTATTTCAGTGGTTTTCGCTGTTATTAGTGAGGCTTTGCAGATTGTGACTGTTATTTCAGTGGTTTTCGCTGTTATTAGTGAGGTTGTGCAGATTGCCACAGTTATTTTACTGGTTTTCGCTGTTATTAGTGAGGCTTTGCAGATTGTGACTGTTATTTCAGTGGTTTTCGCTGTTATTAGTGAGGCTTTGCAGATTGTGACTGTTATTTCAGTGGTTTTCGCTGTTATTAGTGAGGTTGTGCAGATTGCCACAGTTATTTCACTGGTTTTCGCTGTTATTTGAGGCTTTGCAGATTGTGACTGTTATTTCAGTGGTTTTCGCTGTTATTAGTGAGGTTGTGCAGATTGCCACAGTTATTTCACTGGTTTTCGCTGTTATTAGTGAGGCTTTGCAGATTGTGACTGTTATTTCAGTGGTTTTCGCTGTTATTAGTGAGGTTGTGCAGATTGCCACAGTTATTTCACTGGTTTTCGCTGTTATTAGTGAGGCTTTGCAGATTGTGACTGTTATTTCAGTGGTTTTCGCTGTTATTAGTGAGGTTGTGCAGATTGCCACAGTTATTTCACTGGTTTTCGCTGTTATTAGTGAGGCTTTGCAGATTGTGACTGTTATTTCAGTGGTTTTCGCTGTTATTAGTGAGGTTGTGCAGATTGCCACAGGTATTTCACTGGTTTTCGCTGTTATTAGTGAGGCTTTGCAGATTGTGACTGTTCTTTCAGTGGTTTTCGCTGTTATTAGTGAGGCTTTGCAGATTGTGACTGTTATTTCAGTGGTTTTCGCTGTTATTAGTGAGGTTAAGCAGATTGCCACAGTTATTTCACTGGTTTTCGCTGTTATTAGTGAGGCTTTGCAGATTGCCACAGTTATTTCACTGGTTTTCGCTGTTATTAGTGAGGCTTTGCAGATTGTGACTGTTATTTCACTGGTTTTCGCTGTTATTAGTGAGGCTTTGCAGATTGTGACTGTTATTTCACTGGTTTTCGCTGTTATTAGTGAGGCTTTGCAGATTGTGACTGTTATTTCAGTGGTTTTCGCTGTTATTAGTGAGGTTGTGCAGATTGCCACAGTTATTTCACTGGTTTTCGCTGTTATTAGTGAGGCTTTGCAGATTGTGACTGTTATTTCAGTGGTTTTTCGCTGTTATTAGTGAGGCTTTGCAGATTGTGACTGTTATTTCAGTGGTTTTCGCTGTTATTAGTGAGGTTGTGCAGATTGCCACAGTTATTTCACTGGTTTTCGCTGTTATTAGTGAGGCTTTGCAGATTGTGACTGTATTTCAGTGGTTTTCGCTGTTATTAGTGAGGTTGTGCAGATTGCCACAGTTATTTCACTGGTTTTCCTGTTATTAGTGAGGCTTTGCAGATTGTGACTGTTATTTCAGTGGTTTTCGCTGTTATTAGTGAGGTTGTGCAGATTGCCACAGTTATTTCACTGGTTTTCGCTGTTATTAGTGAGGCTTTGCAGATTGTGACTGTTATTTCAGTGGTTTTCGCTGTTATTAGTGAGGCTTTGCAGATTGTGACTGTTATTTCAGTGGTTTTCGCTGTTATTAGTGAGGTGGTGCAGATTGCCACAGTTATTTCACTGGTTTTCGCTGTTATTAGTGAGGCTTTGCAGATTGTGACTGTTATTTCAGTGGTTTTCGCTGTTATTAGTGAGGTTGTGCAGATTGCCACAGTTATTTCACTGGTTTTCGCTGTTATTAGTGAGGCTTTGCAGATTGTGACTGTTATTTCAGTGGTTTTCGCTGTTATTAGTGAGGTTGTGCAGATTGCCCCAGTTATTTCACTGGTTTTCGCTGTTATTAGTGAGGCTTTGCAGATTGTGACTGTTATTTCAGTGGTTTTCGCTGTTATTAGTGAGGTTGTGCAGATTGCCACAGTTATTTCACTGGTTTTCGCTGTTATTAGTGAGGCTTTGCAGATTGTGACTGTTATTTCACTGGTTTTCGCTGTTATTAGTGAGGTTGTGCAGATTGCCACAGTTATTTCACTGGTTTTCGCTGTTATTAGTGAGGCTTTGCAGATTGTGACTGTTATTTCAGTGGTTTTCGCTGTTATTAGTGAGGTTGTGCAGATTGCCACAGTTATTTCACTGGTTTTCGCTGTTATTAGTGAGGCTTTGCAGATTGTGACTGTTATTTCAGTGGTTTTCGCTGTTATTAGTGAGGTTGTGCAGATTGCCACAGTTATTTCACTGGTTTTCGCTGTTATTAGTGAGGCTTTGCAGATTGTGACTGTTATTTCAGTGGTTTTCGCTGTTATTAGTGAGGTTGTGCAGATTGCCACAGTTATTTCACTGGTTTTCGCTGTTATTAGTGAGGTTGTGCAGATTGCCACAGTTATTTCACTGGTTTTCGCTGTTATTAGTGATGCTTTGCAGATTGTGACTGTTATTTCAGTGGTTTTCGCTGTTATTAGTGAGGTTGTGCAGATTGCCACAGTTATTTCACTGGTTTTCGCTGTTATTAGTGAGGCTTTGCAGATTGTGACTGTTATTTCAGTGGTTTTCGCTGTTATTAGTGAGGTTGTGCAGATTGCCACAGTTATTTCACTGGTTTTCGCTGTTATTAGTGAGGCTTTGCAGATTGTGACTGTTATTTCAGTGGTTTTCGCTGTTATTAGTGAGGTTGTGCAGATTGCCACAGTTATTTCACTGGTTTACGCTGTTACTGTTATTAGTGAGGTTGTGCAGATTGCCACAGTTATTTCACTGGTTTTCGCTGTTATTAGTGAGGCTTTGCAGATTGTGACTGTTATTTCAGTGGTTTTCGCTGTTATTAGTGAGGCTTTGCAGATTGTGACTGTTGTTTCAGTGGTTTTCGCTGTTATTAGTGAGGTTGTGCAGATTGCCACAGTTATTTCACTGGTTTTCGCTGTTATTAGTGAGGCTTTGCAGATTGTGACTGTTATTTCAGTGGTTTTCGCTGTTATTAGTGAGGCTTTGCAGATTGTGACTGTTATTTCAGTGGTTTTCGCTGTTATTAGTGAGGTTGTGCAGATTGCCACAGTTATTTCAGTGGTTTTCGCTGTTATTAGTGAGGCTTTGCAGATTGTGACTGTTATTTCAGTGGTTTTCGCTGTTATTAGTGAGGTTGTGCAGATTGCCACAGTTATTTCACTGGTTTTCGCTGTTATTAGTGAGGCTTTGCAGATTGTGACTGTTATTTCACTGGTTTTCGCTGTTATTAGTGAGGTTGTGCAGATTGCCACAGTTATTTCACTGGTTTTCGCTGTTATTAGTGAGGCTTTGCAGATTGTGACTGTTATTTCACTGGTTTTCGCTGTTATTAGTGAGGTTGTGCAGATTGCCACAGTTATTTCACTGGTTTTCGCTGTTATTAGTGAGGCTTTGCAGATTGTGACTGTTATTTCAGTGGTTTTCGCTGTTATTAGTGAGGTTGTGCAGATTGCCACAGTTATTTCACTGGTTTTCGCTGTTATTAGTGAGGCTTTGCAGATTGTGACTGTTATTTCAGTGGTTTTCGCTGTTATTAGTGAGGTTGTGCAGATTGCCACAGTTATTTCACTGGTTTTCGCTGTTATTAGTGAGGCTTTGCAGATTGTGACTGTTATTTCAGTGGTTTTCGCTGTTATTAGTGAGGTTGTGCAGATTGCCACAGTTATTTCACTGGTTTTCGCTGTTATTAGTGAGGCTTTGCAGATTGTGACTGTTATTTCAGTGGTTTTCGCTGTTATTAGTGAGGTTGTGCAGATTGCCACAGTTATTTCACTGGTTTTCGCTGTTATTAGTGAGGCTTTGCAGATTGTGACTGTTATTTCAGTGGTTTTCGCTGTTATTAGTGAGGCTTTGCAGATTGTGACTGTTATTTCAGTGGTTTTCGCTGTTATTAGTGAGGCTTTGCAGATTGTGACTGTTATTTCAGTGGTTTTCGCTGTTATTAGTGAGGTTGTGCAGATTGCCACAGTTATTTCACTGGTTTTCGCTGTTATTAGTGAGGCTTTGCAGATTGTGACTGTTATTTCAGTAGTTTTCGCTGTTATTAGTGAGGTTGTGCAGATTGCCACAGTTATTTCACTGGTTTTCGCTGTTAGTAGTGAGGCTTTGCAGATTGTGACTGTTATTTCAGTGGTTTTCGCTGTTATTAGTGAGGTTGTGCAGATTGCCACAGTTATTTCACTGGTTTTCGCTGTTATTAGTGAGGCTTTGCAGATTGTGACTGTTATTTCAGTGGTTTTCGCTATTATTGGTGAGGTTGTGCAGATTGCCACAGTTATTTCACTGGTTTTCGCTGTTATTAGTGAGGCTTTGCAGATTGTGACTGTTATTTCAGTGGTTTTCGCTGTTATTAGTGAGGTTGTGCAGATTGCCACAGTTATTTCACTGGTTTTCGCTGTTATTAGTGAGGCTTTGCATATTGTGACTGTTATTTCAGTGGTTTTCGCTGTTATTAGTGAGGCTTTGCAGATTGTGACTGTTATTTCAGTGGTTTTCGCTGTTATTAGTGAGGTTGTGCAGATTGCTACAGTTATTTCACTGGTTTTCGCTGTTATTAGTGAGGCTTTGCAGATTGTGACTGTTATTTCAGTGGTTTTCGCTTTTATTAGTGAGGCTTTGCAGATTGTGACTGTTATTTCAGTGGTTTTCGCTGTTATTAGTGAGGTTGTGCAGATTGCCACAGTTATTTCAGTGGTTTTCGCTGTTATTAGTGAGGCTTTGCAGATTGTGACTGTTATTTCAGTGGTTTTCGCTGTTATTAGTGAGGTTGTGCAGATTGCCACAGTTATTTCACTGGTTTTCGCTGTTATTAGTGAGGCTTTTCAGATTGTGACTGTTATTTCACTGGTTTTCGCTGTTATTAGTGAGGTTGTGCAGATTGCCACAGTTATTTCACTGGTTTTCGCTGTTATTAGTGAGGCTTTGCAGATTGTGACTGTTATTTCAGTGGTTTTCGCTGTTATTAGTGAGGCTTTGCAGATTGTGACTGTTATTTCAGTGGTTTTCGCTGTTATTAGTGAGGTTGTGCAGATTGCCAGAGTTATTTCACTGGTTTTCGCTGTTATTAGTGAGGCTTTGCAGATTGTGACTGTTATTTCACTGGTTTTCGCTGTTATTAGTGAGGCTTTGCAGATTGTGACTGTTATTTCAGTGGTTTTCGCTGTTATTAGTGAGGTTGTGCAGATTGCCACAGTTATTTCACTGGTTTTCGCTGTTATTAGTGAGGCTTTGCAGATTGTGACTGTTATTTCAGTGGTTTTCGCTGTTATTAGTGAGGCTTTGCAGATTGTGACTGTTATTTCAGTGGTTTTCGCTGTTATTAGTGAGGTTGTGCAGATTGAAAACCACTGAAATAACAGTCACAATCTGCAAAGCCTCACTAATAACAGCGAAAACCAGTGAAATAACTGTGGCAATCTGCACAACCTCACTAATAACAGCGAAAACCACTGAAATAACTGTGGCAATCTGCACAACCTCACTAATAACAGCGAAAACCACTGAAATAACAGTCACAATCTGCAAAGCCTCACTAATAACAGCGAAAACCAGTGAAATAACTGTGGCAATCTGCACAACCTCACTAATAACAGCGAAAACCAGTGAAATAACTGTGGCAATCTGCAAAGCCTCACTAATAACAGCGAAAACCAGTGAAATAACAGTCACAATCTGCAAAGCCTCACTAATAACAGCGAAAACCAGTGAAATAACTGTGGCAATCTGCACAACCTCACTAATAACAGCGAAAACCAGTGAAATAACTGTGGCAATCTGCACAACCTCACTAATAACAGCGAAAACCACTGAAATAACAGTCACAATCTGCAAAGCCTCACTAATAACAGCGAAAACCAGTGAAATAACTGTGGCAATCTGCAAAGCCTCACTAATAACAGCGAAAACCAGTGAAATAACAGTCACAATCTGCAAAGCCTCACTAATAACAGCGAAAACCAGTGAAATAACTGTGGCAATCTGCACAACCTCACTAATAACAGCGAAAACCACTGAAATAACAGTCACAATCTGCAAAGCCTCACTAATAACAGCGAAAACCACTGAAATAACAGTCACAATCTGCAAAGCCTCACTAATAACAGCGAAAACCACTGAAATAACAGTCACAATCTGCAAAGCCTCACTAATAACAGCGAAAACCAGTGAAATAACTGTGGCAATCTGCACAACCTCACTAATAACAGCGAAAACCACTGAAATAACAGTCACAATCTGCAAAGCCTCACTAATAACAGCGAAAACCAGTGAAATAACTGTGGCAATCTGCACAACCTCACTAATAACAGCGAAAACCACTGAAATAACAGTCACAATCTGCAAAGCCTCACTAATAACAGCGAAAACCAGTGAAATAACTGTGGCAATCTGCACAACCTCACTAATAACAGCGAAAACCACTGAAATAACAGTCACAATCTGCAAAGCCTCACTAATAACAGCGAAAACCAGTGAAATAACTGTGGCAATCTGCACAACCTCACTAATAAATGCGAAAACCACTGAAATAACAGTCACAATCTGCAAAGCCTCACTAATAACAGCGAAAACCAGTGAAATAACTGTGGCAATCTGCACAACCTCACTAATAACAGCGAAAACCACTGAAATAACAGTCACAATCTGCAAAGCCTCACTTATAACAGCGAAAACCAGTGAAATAACTGTGGCAATCTGCACAACCTCACTAATAACAGCGAAAACCACTGAAATAACAGTCAATATCTGCAAAGCCTCACTAATAACAGCGAAAACCACTGAAATAACTGTGGCAATCTGCACAACCTCACTAATAACAGCGAAAACCACTGAAATAACAGTCACAATCTGCAAAGCCTCACTAATAACAGCGAAAACCAGTGAAATAACTGTGGCAATCTGCAAAGCCTCACTAATAACAGCGAAAACCAGTGAAATAACCGTCACAATCTGCAAAGCCTCACTAATAACAGCGAAAACCAGTGAAATAACTGTGGCAATCTGCACAACCTCACTAATAACAGCGAAAACCAGTGAAATAACAGTCACAATCTGCGAAAACCACTGAAATAACAGTCACAATCTGCAAAGCCTCACTAATAACAGCGAAAACCAGTGAAATAACTGTGGCAATCTGCAAAGCCTCACTAATAACAGCGAAAACCAGTGAAATAACAGTCACAATCTGCAAAGCCTCACTAATAACAGCGAAAACCAGTGAAATAACTGTGGCAATCTGCACAACCTCACTAATAACAGCGAAAACAAGTGAAATAACAGTCACAATCTGCAAAGCCTCACTAATAACAGCGAAAACCAGTGAAATAACTGTGGCAATCTGCACAACCTCACTAATAACAGCGAAAACCACTGAAATAACAGTCACAATCTGCAAAGCCTCACTAATAACAGCGAAAACCAGTGAAATAACTGTGGCAATCTGCACAACCTCACTAATAACAGCGAAAACCACTGAAATAACAGTCACAATCTTCAAAGCCTCACTAATAACAGCGAAAACCACTGAAATAACAGTCACAATCTGCAAAGCCTCACTAATAACAGCGAAAACCAGTGAAATAACTGTGGCAATCTGCACAACCTCACTAATAACAGCGAAAACCACTGAAATAACAGTCACAATCTGCAAAGCCTCACTAATAACAGCGAAAACCAGTGAAATAACTGTGGCAATCTGCACAACCTCACTAATAACAGCGAAAACCAGTGAAATAACAGTCACAATCTGCAAAGCCTCACTAATAACAGTGAAAACCAGTGAAATAACTGTGGAAATCTGCACAACCTCACTAATAACAGCGAAAACCACTGAAATAACAGTCACAATCTGCAAAGCCTCACTAATAACAGCGAAAACCAGTGAAATAACTGTGGCAATCTGCACAACCTCACTAATAACAGCGAAAACCACTGAAATAACAGTCACAATCTGCAAAGCCTCACTAATAACAGCGAAAACCAGTGAAATAACTGTGGCAATCTGCACAACCTCACTAATAACAGCGAAAACCACTGAAATAACAGTCACAATCTGCAAAGCCTCACTAATAACAGCGAAAACCACTGAAATAACAGTCACAATCTGCAAAGCCTCACTAATAACAGCGAAAACCAGTGAAATAACTGTGGCAATCTGCACAACCTCACTAATAACAGCGAAAACCACTGAAATAACAGTCACAATCTGCAAAGCCTCACTAATAACAGCGAAAACCACTGAAATAACAGTCACAATCTGCAAAGCCTCACTAATAACAGCGAAAACCAGTGAAATAACTGTGGCAATCTGCAAAGCCTCACTAATAACAGCGAAAACCAGTGAAATAACAGTCACAATCTGCAAAGCCTCACTAATAACAGCGAAAACCAGTGAAATAACTGTGGCAATCTGCACAACCTCACTAATAACAGCGAAAACCAGTGAAATAACAGTCACAATCTGCAAAGCCTCACTAATAACAGCGAAAACCAGTGAAATAACTGTGGCAATCTGCACAACCTCACTAATAACAGCGAAAACCACTGAAATAACAGTCACAATCTGCAAAGCCTCACTAATAACAGCGAAAACCAGTGAAATAACTGTGGCAATCTGCACAACCTCACTAATAACAGCGAAAACCACTGACATAACAGTCACAATCTGCAAAGCCTCACTAATAACAGCGAAAACCACTGAAATAACAGTCACAATCTGCAAAGCCTCACTAATAACAGCGAAAACCAGTGAAATAACTGTGGCAATCTGCACAACCTCACTAATAACAGCGAAAACCACTGAAATAACAGTCACAATCTGCAAAGCCTCACTAATAACAGCGAAAACCAGTGAAATAACTGTGGCAATCTGCACAACCTCACTAATAACAGCGAAAACCACTGAAATAACAGTCACAATCTGCAAAGCCTCACTAATAACAGCGAAAACCAGTGAAATAACTGTGGCAATCTGCAAAGCCTCACTAATAACAGCGAGAACCAGTGAAATAACTGTGGCAATCTGCACAACCTCACTAATAACAGCGAAAACCACTGAAATAACAGTCACAATCTGCAAAGCCTCACTAATAACAGCGAAAACCAGTGAAATAACTGTGGCAATCTGCAAAGCCTCACTAATAACAGCGAAAACCAGTGAAATAACAGTCACAATCTGCAAAGCCTCACTAATAACAGCGAAAACCAGTGAAATAACTCAGGCAATCTGCACAACCTCACTAATAACAGCGAAAACCAGTGAAATAACAGTCACAATCTGCAAAGCCTCACTAATAACAGCGAAAACCAGTGAAATAACTGTGGCAATCTGCACAACCTCACTAATAACAGCGAAAACCACTGAAATAACAGTCACAATCCGCAAAGCCTCACTAATAACAGCGAAAACCAGTGAAATAACTGTGGCAATCTGCACAACCTCACTAATAACAGCGAAAACCACTGAAATAACAGTCACAATCTGCAAAGCCTCACTAATAACAGCGAAAACCAGTGAAATAACTGTGGCAATCTGCAAAGCCTCACTAATAACAGCGAAAACCAGTGAAATAACAGTCACAATCTGCAAAGCCTCACTAATAACAGCGAAAACCAGTGAAATAACTGTGGCAATCTGCACAACCTCACTAATAACAGCGGAAACCAGTGAAATAACGGTCACAATCTGCAAAGCCTCACTAATAACAGCGAAAACCAGTGAAATAACTGTGGCAATCTGCACAACCTCACTAATAACAGCGAAAACCACTGAAATAACAGTCACAATCTGCAAAGCCTCACTAATAACAGCGAAAACCAGTGAAATAACTGTGGCAATCTGCACAACCTCAATAATAACAGCGAAAACCACTGAAATAACAGTCACAATCTGCAAAGCCTCACTAATAACAGCGAAAACCACTGAAATAACAGTCACAATCTGCAAAGCCTCACTAATAACAGCGAAAACCAGTGAAATAACTGTGGCAATCTGCACAACCTCACTAATAACAGCGAAAACCACTGAAATAACAGTCACAATCTGCAAAGCCTCACTAATAACAGCGAAAACCAGTGAAATAACTGTGGCAATCTGCACAACCTCACTAATAACAGCGAAAACCAGTGAAATAACAGTCACAATCTGCAAAGCCTCACTAATAACAGTGAAAACCAGTGAAATAACTGTGGAAATCTGCACAACCTCACTAATAACAGCGAAAACCACTGAAATAACAGTCACAATCTGCAAAGCCTCACTAATAACAGCGAAAACCAGTGAAATAACTGTGGCAATCTGCACAACCTCACTAATAACAGCGAAAACCACTGAAATAACAGTCACAATCTGCAAAGCCTCACTAATAACAGCGAAAACCACTGAAATAACAGTCACAATCTGCAAAGCCTCACTAATAACAGCGAAAACCAGTGAAATAACTGTGGCAATCTGCACAACCTCACTAATAACAGCGAAAACCACTGAAATAACAGTCACAATCTGCAAAGCCTCACTAATAACAGCGAAAACCACTGAAATAACAGTCACAATCTGCAAAGCCTCACTAATAACAGCGAAAACCAGTGAAATAACTGTGGCAATCTGCACAACCTCACTAATAACAGCGAAAACCACTGAAATAACAGTCACAATCTGCAAAGCCTCACTAATAACAGCGAAAACCACTGAAATAACAGTCACAATCTGCAAAGCCTCACTAATAACAGCGAAAACCAGTGAAATAACTGTGGCAATCTGCAAAGCCTCACTAATAACAGCGAAAACCAGTGAAATAACAGTCACAATCTGCAAAGCCTCACTAATAACAGCGAAAACCAGTGAAATAACTGTGGCAATCTGCACAACCTCACTAATAACAGCGAAAACCAGTGAAATAACAGTCACAATCTGCAAAGCCTCACTAATAACAGCGAAAACCAGTGAAATAACTGTGGCAATCTGCACAACCTCACTAATAACAGCGAAAACCACTGAAATAACAGTCACAATCTGCAAAGCCTCACTAATAACAGCGAAAACCAGTGAAATAACTGTGGCAATCTGCACAACCTCACTAATAACAGCGAAAACCACTGACATAACAGTCACAATCTGCAAAGCCTCACTAATAACAGCGAAAACCACTGAAATAACTGTGGCAATCTGCACAACCTCACTAATAACAGCGAAAACCACTGAAATAACAGTCACAATCTGCAAAGCCTCACTAATAACAGCGAAAACCAGTGAAATAACTGTGGCAATCTGCAAAGCCTCACTAATAACAGCGAGAACCAGTGAAATAACTGTGGCAATCTGCACAACCTCACTAATAACAGCGAAAACCACTGAAATAACAGTCACAATCTGCAAAGCCTCACTAATAACAGCGAAAACCAGTGAAATAACTGTGGCAATCTGCACAACCTCACTAATAACAGCGAAAACCACTGAAATAACAGTCACAATCTGCAAAGCCTCACTAATAACAGCGAAAACCAGTGAAATAACTGTGGCAATCTGCACAACCTCACTAATAACAGCGAAAACCACTGAAATAACAGTCACAATCTGCAAAGCCTCACTAATAACAGCGAAAACCACTGAAATAACAGTCACAATCTGCAAAGCCTCACTAATAACAGCGAAAACCAGTGAAATAACTGTGGCAATCTGCACAACCTCACTAATAACAGCGAAAACCACTGAAATAACAGTCACAATCTGCAAAGCCTCACTAATAACAGCGAAAACCAGTGAAATAACTGTGGCAATCTGCACAACCTCACTAATAACAGCGAAAACCAGTGAAATAACAGTCACAATCTGCAAAGCCTCACTAATAACAGCGAAAACCAGTGAAATAACTGTGGCAATCTGCACAACCTCACTAATAACAGCGAAAACCACTGAAATAACAGTCACAATCTGCAAAGCCTCACTAATAACAGCGAAAACCAGTGAAATAACTGTGGCAATCTGCACAACCTCACTAATAACAGCGAAAACCACTGAAATAACAGTCACAATCTGCAAAGCCTCACTAATAACAGCGAAAACCAGTGAAATAACTGTGGCAATCTGCACAACCTCACTAATAACAGCGAAAACCACTGAAATAACAGTCACAATCTGCAAAGCCTCACTAATAACAGCGAAAACCAGTGAAATAACTGTGGCAATCTGCACAACCTCACTAATAACAGCGAAAACCACTGAAATAACAGTCACAATCTGCAAAGCCTCACTAATAACAGCGAAAACCACTGAAATAACAGTCACAATCTGCAAAGCCTCACTAATAACAGCGAAAACCAGTGAAATAACTGTGGCAATCTGCACAACCTCACTAGTAACAGCGAAAACCACTGAAATAACAGTCACAATCTGCAAAGCCTCACTAATAACAGCGAAAACCAGTGAAATAACTGTGGCAATCTGCACAACCTCACTAATAACAGCGAAAACCAGTGAAATAACAGTCACAATCTGCAAAGCCTCACTAATAACAGCGAAAACCAGTGAAATAACTGTGGCAATCTGCACAACCTCACTAATAACAGCGAAAACCACTGAAATAACAGTCACAATCTGCAAAGCCTCACTAATAACAGCGAAAACCAGTGAAATAACTGTGGCAATCTGCACAACCTCACTAATAACAGCGAAAACCAGTGAAATAACAGTCACAATCTGCAAAGCCTCACTAATAACAGCGAAAACCAGTGAAATAACTGTGGCAATCTGCACAACCTCACTAATAACAGCGAAAACCACTGAAATAACAGTCACAATCTGCAAAGCCTCACTAATAACAGCGAAAACCAGTGAAATAACTGTGGCAATCTGCACAACCTCACTAATAACAGCGAAAACCACTGAAATAACAGTCACAATCTGCAAAGCCTCACTAATAACAGCGAAAACCACTGAAATAACTGTCACAATCTGCAAAGCCTCACTAATAACAGCGAAAACCAGTGAAATAACTGTGGCAATCTGCACAACCTCACTAATAACAGCGAAAACCACTGAAATAACAGTCACAATCTGCAAAGCCTCACTAAGAACAGCGAAAACCACTGAAATAACAGTCACAATCTGCAAAGCCTCACTAATAACAGCGAAAACCAGTGAAATAACTGTGGCAATCTGCACAACCTCACTAATAACAGCGAAAACCACTGAAATAACAGTCACAATCTGCACAACCTCACTAATAACAGCGAAAACCACTGAAATAACAGTCACAATCTGCAAAGCCTCACTAATAACAGCGAAAACCAGTGAAATAACAGTCACAATCTGCAAAGCCTCACTAATAACAGCGAAAACCAGTGAAATAACAGTCACAATCTGCAAAGCCTCACTAATAACAGCGAAAACCAGTGAAATAACTGTGGCAATCTGCAAAGTCTCACTAATAACAGCGAAAACCACTGAAATAACAGTCACAATCTGCAAAGCCTCACTAATAACAGCGAAAACCAGTGAAATAACTGTGGCAATCTGCACAACCTCACTAATAACAGCGAAAACCACTGAAATAACAGTCACAATCTGCAAAGCCTCACTAATAACAGCGAAAACCAGTGAAATAACTGTGGCAATCTGCACAACCTCACTAATAACAGCGAAAACCACTGAAATAACAGTCACAATCTGCAAAGCCTCACTAATAACAGCGAAAACCAGTGAAATAACTGTGGCAATCTGCACAACCTCACTAATAACAGCGAAAACCACTGAAATAACAGTCACAATCTGCAAAGCCTCACTAATAACAGCGAAAACCAGTGAAATAACTGTGGCAATCTGCACAACCTCACTAATAACAGCGAAAACCAGTGAAATAACTGTGGCAATCTGCACAACCTCACTAATAACAGCGAAAACCACTGAAATAACAGTCACAATCTGCAAAGCCTCACTAATAACGGCGAAAACCAGTGAAATAACTGTGGCAATCTGCACAACCTCACTAATAACAGCGAAAACCACTGAAATAACAGTCACAATCTGCAAAGCCTCACTAATAACAGCGAAAACAAGTGAAATAACTGTGGCAATCTGCACAACCTCACTAATAACAGCGAAAACCACTGAAATAACAGTCACAATCTGCAAAGCCTCACTAATAACAGCGAAAACCAGTGAAATAACTGTGGCAATCTGCACAACCTCACTAATAACAGCGAAAACCACTGAAATAACAGTCACAATCTGCAAAGCCTCACTAATAACAGCGAAAACCACTGAAATAACAGTCACAATCTGCAAAGCCTCACTAATAACAGCGAAAACCAGTGAAATAACTGTGGCAATCTGCACAACCTCACTAATAACAGCGAAAACCACTGAAATAACAGTCACAATCTGCAAAGCCTCACTAATAACAGCGAAAACCAGTGAAATAACTGTGGCAATCTGCACAACCTCACTAATAACAGCGAAAACCACTGAAATAACAGTCACAATCTGCAAAGCCTCACTAATAACAGCGAAAACCAGTGAAATAACTGTGGCAATCTGCACAACCTCACTAATAACAGCGAAAACCACTGAAATAACAGTCACAATCTGCAAAGCCTCACTAATAACAGCGAAAACCAGTGAAATAACTGTGGCAATCTGCACAACCTCACTAATAACAGCGAAAACCAGTGAAATAACTGTGGCAATCTGCACAACCTCACTAATAACAGCTAAAACCACTGAAATAACAGTCACAATCTGCAAAGCCTCACTAATAACAGCGAAAACCAGTGAAATAACTGTGGCAATCTGCACAACCTCACTAATAACAGCGAAAACCAGTGAAATAACTGTGGCAATCTGCACAACCTCACTAATAACAGCGAAAACCACTGAAATAACAGTCACAATCTGCAAAGCCTCACTAATAACAGCGAAAACCAGTGAAATAACTGTGGCAATCTGCACAACCTCACTAATAACAGCGAAAACCAGTGAAATAACTGTGGCAATCTGCAAAGCCTCACTAATAACAGCGAAAACCAGTGAAATAACTGTGGCAATCTGCACAACCTCACTAATAACAGCGAAAACCACTGAAATAACAGTCACAATCTGCAAAGCCTCACTAATAACAGCGAAAATCAGTGAAATAACTGTGGCAATCTGCACAACCTCACTAATAACAGCGAAAACCACTGAAATAACAGTCACAATCTGCAAAGCCTCACTAATAACAGCGAAAACCAGTGAAATAACAGTCACAATCTACAAAGCCTCACTAATAACAGCGAAAACCAGTGAAATAACTGTGGCAATCTGCACAACCTCACTAATAACAGCGAAAACCACTGAAATAACAGTCACAATCTGCAAAGCCTCACTAATAACAGCGAAAACCAGTGAAATAACTGTGGCAATCTGCACAACCTCACTAATAACAGCGAAAACCACTGAAATAACAGTCACAATCTGCAAAGCCTCACTAATAACAGCGAAAACCAGTGAAATAACAGTCACAATCTGCAAAGCCTCACTAATAACAGCGAAAACCAGTGAAATAACAGTCACAATCTGCAAAGCCTCACTAATAACAGCGAAAACCAGTGAAATAACAGTCACAATCTGCAAAGCCTCACTAATAACAGCGAAAACCAGTGAAATAACAGTCACAATCTGCAAAGCCTCACTAATAACAGCGAAAACCAGTGAAATAACTGTGGCAATCTGCAAAGCCTCACTAATAACAGCGAAAACCACTGAAATAACAGTCACAATCTGCAAAGCCTCACTAATAACAGCGAAAACCAGTGAAATAACTGTGGCAATCTGCACAACCTCACTAATAACAGCGAAAACCAGTGAAATAATAGTCACAATCTGCAAAGCCTCACTAATAACAGCGAAAACCAGTGAAATAACTGTGGCAATCTGCACAACCTCACTAATAACAGCGAAAACCACTGAAATAACAGTCACAATCTGCAAAGCCTCACTAATAACAGCGAAAACCACTGAAATAACTGTGGCAATCTGCACAACCTCACTAATAACAGCGAAAACCACTGAAATAACAGTCACAATCTGCAAAGCCTCACTAATAACAGCGAAAACCAGTGAAATAACTGTGGCAATCTGCACAACCTCACTAATAACAGCGAAAACCACTGAAATAACAGTCACAATCTGCAAAGCCTCACTAATAACAGCGAAAACCAGTGAAATAACTGTGGCAATCTGCACAACCTCACTAATAACAGCGAAAACCAGTGAAATAACAGTCACAATCTGCAAAGCCTCACTAATAACAGCGAAAACCAGTGAAATAACTGTGGCAATCTGCACAACCTCACTAATAACAGCGAAAACCACTGAAATAACAGTCACAATCTGCAAAGCCTCACTAATAACAGCGAAAACCAGTGAAATAACTGTGGCAATCTGCACAACCTCACTAATAACAGCGAAAACCACTGAAATAACAGTCACAATCTGCAAAGCCTCACTAATAACAGCGAAAACCAGTGAAATAACAGTCACAATCTGCAAAGCCTCACTAATAACAGCGAAAACCAGTGAAATAACTGTGGCAATCTGCAAAGCCTCACTAATAAAAGCGAAAACCAGTGAAATAACAGTCACAATCTGCAAAGCCTCACTAATAACAGCGAAAACCAGTGAAATAACTGTGGCAATCTGCACAACCTCACTAATAACAGCGAAAACCACTGAAATAACAGTCACAATCTACAAAGCCTCACTAATAACAGCGAAAACCAGTGAAATAACTGTGGCAATCTGCACAACCTCACTAATAACAGCGAAAACCAGTGAAATAACTGTGGCAATCTGCACAACCTCACTAATAACAGCGAAAACCACTGAAATAACAGTCACAATCTGCAAAGCCTCACTAATAACAGCGAAAACCAGTGAAATAACTGTGGCAATCTGCAAAGCCTCACTAATAACAGCGAAAACCACTGAAATAACAGTCACAATCTGCAAAGCCTCACTAATAACAGCGAAAACCAGTGAAATAACTGTGGCAATCTGCACAACCTCACTAATAACAGCGAAAACCACTGAAATAACAGTCACAATCTGCAAAGCCTCACTAATAACAGCGAAAACCAGTGAAATAACTGTGGCAATCTGCACAACCTCACTAATAACAGCGAAAACCACTGAAATAACAGTCACAATCTGCAAAGCCTCACTAATAACAGCGAAAACCACTGAAATAACAGTCACAATCTGCAAAGCCTCACTAATAACAGCGAAAACCAGTGAAATAACTGTGGCAATCTGCACAACCTCACTAATAACAGCGAAAACCACTGAAATAACAGTCACAATCTGCAAAGCCTCACTAATAACAGCGAAAACCACTGAAATAACAGTCACAATCTGCAAAGCCTCACTAATAACAGCGAAAACCAGTGAAATAACTGTGGCAATCTGCACAACCTCACTAATAACAGCGAAAACCAGTGAAATAACAGTCACAATCTGCAAAGCCTCACTAATAACAGCGAAAACCAGTGAAATAACTGTGGCAATCTGCACAACCTCACTAATAACAGCGAAAACCAGTGAAATAAAAGTCACAATCTGCAAAGCCTCACTAATAACAGCGAAAACCAGTGAAATAACTGTGGCAATCTGCACAACCTCACTAATAACAGAGAAAACCACTGAAATAACAGTCACAATCTGCAAAGCCTCACTAATAACAGCGAAAACCAGTGAAATAACTGTGGCAATCTGCACAACCTCACTAATAACAGCGAAAACCAGTGAAATAACAGTCACAATCTGCAAAGCCTCACTAATAACAGCGAAAACCAGTGAAATAACTGTGGCAATCTGCACAACCTCACTAATAACAGCGAAAACCACTGAAATAACAGTCACAATCTGCAAAGCCTCACTAATAACAGCGAAAACCACTGAAATAACAGTCACAATCTGCAAAGCCTCACTAATAACAGCGAAAACCACTGAAATAACAGTCACAATCTGCAAAGCCTCACTAATAACAGCGAAAACCAGTGAAATAACTGTGGCAATCTGCACAACCTCACTAATAACAGAGAAAACCACTGAAATAACAGTCACAATCTGCAAAGCCTCACTAATAACAGCGAAAACCAGTGAAATAACAGTCACAATCTGCAAAGCCTCACTAATAACAGCGAAAACCAGTGAAATAACAGTCACAATCTGCAAAGCCTCACTAATAACAGCGAAAACCAGTGAAATAACTGTGGCAATCTGCAAAGCCTCACTAATAACAGCGAAAACCAGTGAAATAACAGTCACAATCTGCAAAGCCTCACTAATAACAGCGAAAACCAGTGAAATAACTGTGGCAATCTGCAAAGCCTCACTAATAACAGCGAAAACCACTGAAATAACAGTCACAATCTGCAAAGCCTCACTAATAACAGCGAAAACCAGTGAAATAACTGTGGCAATCTGCACAACCTCACTAATAACAGCGAAAACCACTGAAATAACAGTCACAATCTGCAAAGCCTCACTAATAACAGCGAAAACCAGTGAAATAACTGTGGCAATCTGCACAACCTCACTAATAACAGCGAAAACCACTGACATAACAGTCACAATCTGCAAAGCCTCACTAATAACAGCGAAAACCACTGAAATAACAGTCACAATCTGCAAAGCCTCACTACAAACAGCGAAAACCAGTGAAATAACTGTGGCAATCTGCACAACCTCACTAATAACAGCGAAAACCACTGAAATAACAGTCACTATCTGCAAAGCCTCACTAATAACAGCGAAAACCAGTGAAATAACTGTGGCAATCTGCACAACCTCACTAATAACAGCGAAAACCACTGAAATAACAGTCACAATCTGCAAAGCCTCACTAATAACAGCGAAAACCAGTGAAATAACTGTGGCAATCTGCAAAGCCTCACTAATAACAGCGAAAACCAGTGAAATAACTGTGGCAATCTGCACAACCTCACTAATAACAGCGAAAACCACTGAAATAACAGTCACAATCTGCAAAGCCTCACTAATAACAGCGAAAACCAGTGAAATAACTGTGGCAATCTGCAAAGCCTCACTAATAACAGCGAAAACCAGTGAAATAACAGTCACAATCTGCAAAGCCTCACTAATAACAGCGAAAACCAGTGAAATAACTGTGGCAATCTGCACAACCTCACTAATAACAGCGAAAACCAGTGAAATAACAGTCACAATCTGCAAAGCCTCACTAATAACAGCGAAAACCAGTGAAATAACTGTGGCCATCTGCACAACCTCACTAATAACAGCGAAAACCACTGAAATAACAGTCACAATCTGCAAAGCCTCACTAATAACAGCGAAAACCAGTGAAATAACTGTGGCAATTTGCACAACCTCACTAATAACAGCGAAAACCACTGAAATAACAGTCACAATCTGCAAAGCCTCACTAATAACAGCGAAAACCACTGAAATAACAGTCACAATCTGCAAAGCCTCACTAATAACAGCGAAAACCAGTGAAATAACTGTGGCAATCTGCACAACCTCACTAATAACAGCGAAAACCACTGAAATAACAGTCACAATCTGCAAAGCCTCACTAATAACAGCGAAAACCACTGAAATAACAGTCACAATCTGCAAAGCCTCACTAATAACAGCGAAAACCAGTGAAATAACTGTGGCAATCTGCACAACCTCACTAATAACAGCGAAAACCACTGAAATAACAGTCACAATCTGCAAAGCCTCACTAATAACAGCGAAAACCACTGAAATAACAGTCACAATCTGCAAAGCCTCACTAATAACAGCGAAAACCAGTGAAATAACTGTGGCAATCTGCACAACCTCACTAATAACAGCGAAAACCACTGAAATAACAGTCACAATCTGCACAACCTCACTAATAACAGCGAAAACCACTGAAATAACAGTCACAATCTGCAAAGCCTCACTAATAACAGCGAAAACCAGTGAAATAACAGTCACAATCTGCAAAGCCTCACTAATAACAGCGAAAACCAGTGAAATAACAGTCACAATCTGCAAAGCCTCACTAATAACAGCGAAAACCAGTGAAATAACTGTGGCAATCTGCAAAGTCTCACTAATAACAGCGAAAACCAGTGAAATAACAGTCACAATCTGCAAAGCCTCACTAATAACAGCGAAAACCAGTGAAATAACTGTGGCAATCTGCACAACCTCACTAATAACAGCGAAAACCACTGAAATAACAGTCACAATCTGCAAAGCCTCACTAATAACAGCGAAAACCAGTGAAATAACTGTGGCAATCTGCACAACCTCACTAATAACAGCGAAAACCACTGAAATAACAGTCACAATCTGCAAAGCCTCACTAATAACAGCGAAAACCAGTGAAATAACTGTGGCAATCTGCACAACCTCACTAATAACAGCGAAAACCAGTGAAATAACTGTGGCAATCTCCACAACCTCACTAATAACAGCGAAAACCACTGAAATAACAGTCACAATCTGCAAAGCCTCACTAATAACAGCGAAAACCAGTAAAATAACTGTGGCAATCTGCACAACCTCACTAATAACAGCGAAAACCACTGAAATAACAGTCACAATCTGCAAAGCCTCACTAATAACAGCGAAAACCAGTGAAATAACTGTGGCAATCTGCACAACCTCACTAATAACAGCGAAAACCACTGAAATAACAGTCACAATCTGCAAAGCCTCACTAATAACAGCGAAAACCAGTGAAATAACTGTGGCAATCTGCACAACCTCACTAATAACAGCGAAAACCACTGAAATAACAGTCACAATCTGCAAAGCCTCACTAATAACAGCGAAAACCACTGAAATAACAGTCACAATCTGCAAAGTCTCACTAATAACAGCGAAAACCATAGAAATAACTGTGGCAATCTGCACAACCTCACTAATAACAGCGAAAACCACTGAAATAACAGTCACAATCTGCAAAGCCTCACTAATAACAGCGAAAACCAGTGAAATAACTGTGGCAATCTGCACAACCTCACTAATAACAGCGAAAACCACTGAAATAACAGTCACAATCTGCAAAGCCTCACTAATAACAGCGAAAACCAGTGAAATAACTGTGGCAATCTGCACAACCTCACTAATAACAGCGAAAACCACTGAAATAACAGTCACAATCTGCAAAGCCTCACTAATAACAGCGAAAACCAGTGAAATAACTGTGGCAATCTGCACAACCTCACTAATAACAGCGAAAACCAGTGAAATAACTGTGGCAATCTGCACAACCTCACTAATAACAGCTAAAACCACTGAAATAACAGTCACAATCTGCAAAGCCTCACTAATAACAGCGAAAACCAGTGAAATAACTGTGGCAATCTGCACAACCTCACTAATAACAGCGAAAACCAGTGAAATAACTGTGGCAATCTGCACAACCTCACTAATAACAGCGAAAACCACTGAAATAACAGTCACAATCAAAGCCTCACTAATAACAGCGAAAACCAGTGAAATAACTGTGGCAATCTGCACAACCTCACTAATAACAGCGAAAACCAGTGAAATAACTGTGGCAATCTGCAAAGCCTCACTAATAACAGCGAAAACCAGTGAAATAACTGTGGCAATCTGCACAACCTCACTAATAACAGCGAAAACCACTGAAATAACAGTCAAAATCTGCACAGCCTCACTAATAACAGCGAAAACCAGTGAAATAACTGTGGCAATCTGCACAACCTCACTAATAACAGCGAAAACCACTGAAATAACAGTCACAATCTGCAAAGCCTCACTAATAACAGCGAAAACCAGTGAAATAACAGTCACAATCTGCAAAGCCTCACTAATAACAGCGAAAACCAGTGAAATAACTGTGGCAATCTGCACAACCTCACTAATAACAGCGAAAACCACTGAAATAACAGTCACAATCTGCAAAGCCTCACTAATAACAGCGAAAACCAGTGAAATAACTGTGGCAATCTGCACAACCTCACTAATAACAGCGAAAACCACTGAAATAACAGTCCACAATCTGCAAAGCCTCACTAATAACAGCGAAAACCAGTGAAATAACAGTCACAATCTGCAAAGCCTCACTAATAACAGCGAAAACCAGTGAAATAACAGTCACAATCTGCAAAGCCTCACTAATAACAGCGAAAACCAGTGAAATAACAGTCACAATCTGCAAAGCCTCACTAATAACAGCGAAAACCAGTGAAATAACAGTCACAATCTGCAAAGCCTCACTAATAACAGCGAAAACCAGTGAAATAACTGTGGCAATCTGCAAAGCCTCACTAATAACAGCGAAAACCACTGAAATAACAGTCACAATCTGCAAAGCCTCACTAATAACAGCGAAAACCAGTGAAATAACTGTGGCAATCTGCACAACCTCACTAATAACAGCGAAAACCAGTGAAATAACAGTCACAATCTGCAAAGCCTCACTAATAACAGCGAAAACCAGTGAAATAACTGTGGCAATCTGCACAACCTCACTAATAACAGCGAAAACCACTGAAATAACAGTCACAATCTGCAAAGCCTCACTAATAACAGCAAAAACCACTGAAATAACTGTGGCAATCTGCACAACCTCACTAATAACAGCGAAAACCACTGAAATAACAGTCACAATCTGCAAAGCCTCACTAATAACAGCGAAAACCAGTGAAATAACTGTGGCAATCTGCACAACCTCACTAATAACAGCGAAAACCACTGAAATAACAGTCACAATCTGCAAAGCCTCACTAATAACAGCGAAAACCAGTGAAATAACTGTGGCAATCTGCACAACCTCACTAATAACAGCGAAAACCAGTGAAATAACAGTCACAATCTGCAAAGCCTCACTAATAACAGCGAAAACCAGTGAAATAACTGTGGCAATCTGCACAACCTCACTAATAACAGCGAAAATCACTGAAATAACAGTCACAATCTGCAAAGCCTCACTAATAACAGCGAAAACCAGTGAAATAACTGTGGCAATCTGCACAACCTCACTAATAACAGCGAAAAACCAGTGAAATAACTGTGGCAATCTGCACAACCTCACTAATAACAGCGAAAACCACTGAAATAACAGTCACAATCTGCAAAGCCTCACTAATAACAGCGAAAACCAGTGAAATAACTGTGGCAATCTGCAAAGCCTCACTAATAACAGCGAAAACCACTGAAATAACAGTCACAATCTGCAAAGCCTCACTAATAACAGCGAAAACCAGTGAAATAACTGTGGCAATCTGCACAACCTCACTAATAACAGCGAAAACCACTGAAATAACAGTCACAATCTGCAAAGCCTCACTAATAACAGCGAAAACCAGTGAAATAACTGTGGCAATCTGCACAACCTCACTAATAACAGCGAAAACCACTGAAATAACAGTCACAATCTGCAAAGCCTCACTAATAACAGCGAAAACCACTGAAATAACAGTCACAATCTGCAAAGCCTCACTAATAACAGCGAAAACCAGTGAAATAACTGTGGCAATCTGCACAACCTCACTAATAACAGCGAAAACCACTGAAATAACAGTCACAATCTGCAAAGCCTCACTAATAACAGCGAAAACCACTGAAATAACAGTCACAATCTGCAAAGCCTCACTAATAACAGCGAAAACCAGTGAAATAACTGTGGCAATCTGCACAACCTCACTAATAACAGCGAAAACCAGTGAAATAACAGTCACAATCTGCAAAGCCTCACTAATAACAGCGAAAACCAGTGAAATAACTGTGGCAATCTGCACAACCTCACTAATAACAGCGAAAACCAGTGAAATAACAGTCACAATCTGCAAAGCCTCACTAATAACAGCGAAAACCAGTGAAATAACTGTGGCAATCTGCACAACCTCACTAATAACAGCGAAAACCACTGAAATAACAGTCACAATCTGCAAAGCCTCACTAATAACAGCGAAAACCACTGAAATAACAGTCACAATCTGCAAAGCCTCACTAATAACAGCGAAAACCAGTGAAATAACTGTGGCAATCTGCACAACCTCACTAATAACAGCGAAAACCACTGAAATAACAGTCACAATCTGCAAAGCCTCACTAATAACAGCGAAAACCAGTGAAATAACAGTCACAATCTGCAAAGCCTCACTAATAACAGCGAAAACCAGTGAAATAACAGTCACAATGTCATTTGGTCTAGGCAGGCCGATTCACGGTTGGTCTAGGCAGGCCAATATGCAAAATATCCTTAAACCGTATCGTAAAATATCCTTAAAAAATACCACACACGGACCATTCATGGGAAGACAAGAACTTTTTGTGCTAAATTCTCTTTGTTTTTCAATTGCTACATATACGACGTTCGAAGCCTTCAGCAGGCAGTCTTCTGACGACATTAGAAAAATCAAGTCGAGTTCATCTTTGTGTGTTTCCTTGTGCTAGTTTTTTTTCAACATTTTCACCGTGTTTAAATTGCAAACGGATTTGCCTGTTTTCCATAAGTGACGAATGCATTCAATCCTCAAAAGGAACAACCGCTGTAAGGGTGAGTTTAATCGCTTTTACTTAACCCCGCTGTCTTGTAAGGATAAACCGCAACCTTTCTTTGGGCCTTACAAGACATTTCAAATTCTTAACGGTGCAACCGCGATCACTAGATCTCGCTGTCTTGTAAGGAAAACCGCAATCTTTCCTTGGGCCTTACAAGACATGCAAAACTCATAACGGTGCAATCGCTAACGGGCGGAACCGCTCTTTACTTACACTAACAACGTCTTGTGAGGAAAACCGCTTCTCTCCTTTGGGCCTTGCGAGACGTTAGAAACATGACTCAGGAATAACCGCGATTGTGAAGCCACGCTTAAATGACAGCTACCCCGCTGTTTTCTAGACCATTTAGAGAAGAGTAAAAGTAAAACCATCCCAGTCAGCCGGAACCTACAACCATGATTGAATGGTAATTCAACATTTTTTGGTCCTTCGAGCCGGATTCTGACTGGGAAAAATTGGTTACTGTGTTTTCGTATCAAAGGTCATTTCATAATTGAATTTAACGTATCAAAAGTGTAAGAAGATGTTTTTTCTTTTTAAATTATTGGTGGATTTTTAATTTGCATGGCCACCTTTGATTATTGAAGACAATTTAAGTAATTTTTGCATGACCTACCTTGTTTTAATAAATAATTGTTAGACATTTGCTTGATGCCGAGGTAAGAACATGGCCAACTATGCTTGGTCGAAGTCGTAGGGACCGAGGTTACTTCAACGAACTGTTTTGGTAAGAAATTCATTCTCTTCTAGAATTCCAAACATAAAAGTTATAAACTGTTTTGATCTATACGTAAACCGTAAAACTTCGATATCATCACCATAACATCATGAGGGCTGAACACATTCATTACCGCGTGAATCAGCAGAAATCAACCCGCGAAAGAATTCAAACGGCGTATTCTAATTTGTTAAAGATCGGACGGAGCAATCTTACATTGACGAGAATCCAAAATCGCATAGAAGCCGTAGAGGAACAATGGCATCAATTCGATCTGAATCATCAAGCCATTGAATTAGCCTTGTCTCAAGTCGATTTTCATACACGTAATTCCATAAAGGAACGTTCGTATTTCATCAGTGGTCATTATAATAGTACTTATGAGACATATCTTGAAACTACTGAAATGATGAAGGATGTGCTACAGGAAAAATCATCACTACCAACTACGTCGTTTTCATCGGGACAACAAATGGAAGAAGGTAGTACATCATTTATGGGGTCAATTCAGCGCCTACAGCCGCGGCTTCCACGTATCGATCTCCCTAAATTCAACGGCACATCATCAGAATGGCTTTCTTTCAAGGGGCTTTATATATCTCTTGTCTATTCCAACCAGTTTATTGATGATGTCGCAAAACTGCAGTATCTGAAAACAAGTCTCATTGGGCCTGCAGCGTTTCTTCTCAAAGGTACTGATTTAATTGCAGATAATTTTCAACCAGCATGGGACAGTGTAATTGCGTTTTATGAGAATGAACGACGCCTCGTAAATTCCTCCCTTAAGATGCTGTTCGCGCAGAAGAAAATGACCAAGGACTCATCAAAAGAGTTGGAAAATTTATACATGTCATTCAATGAAGTTTATCGAACACTAGATTCACTAAATCGACCAGTCCAGTACTATGACGACTTTCTGGTGTTCATGATGGTGCAACGCTTAGATCCAGAATCTATAAAAGCCTGGGAAATTCACCTTGGAGCTACGAAATCTACACCCACGTGGCATCAACTTAAAGATTTCCTTGAATCGAGGCTGTTGTCACTACAATCATTTGAAAATTCACAAACGGCACCAAGTTATAAGTTCAACATGGGTCATCAAAACACTACTGCTCGAACTCATTACATTGGATCCACATCATCGTGCCTCATTTGCTCGCAGAATCATCGACTGTATCAGTGCGACTCATTTCTTGCAAAATCAACCAAACAGCGACGAGACTTCGTTACGTCAAATAATCTCTGTTTTAACTGCCTTGGTAGTCATAAGGTGGCAAAATGTCAATCGACCAGTCGATGCAGAAACTGTGGAAACAAACATCACACAAGACTTCATCTGTCGGAACAAAAGTCAACACTAACATCAACAGTAGAGACGGACTCATCTCCTAGTAAACAGGTCAATCATGCCTGCACCCGAAGCCAAGATACAACGACTGTTCTACTCGCAACTGCCAAAGCTGTCATAAAAACTGAACATGGAGACCAGCGGACAATTTGGGCATTACTCGACCAAGGTTCTGAAATATCATTAATTTCAGAACGCATTGTTCAAACTTTACAACTTCCTCGTCAAAAATCATCCATTTCGATCATTGGTGTGGGCGAGAACCAAGCTGGAAGAACTAAGGGAAAAGTTGACTTAGTCCTCACTCCACACTTTGACTCGTCGATTAGCATCGAAATTCAAGCATTTATCCTCCCTAAACTTACTTCCATTTTACCATCATCTGGTCAGCCTGCTCCAGTGTCATGGGATCATTTAAAAAACTTACAATTAGCAGATCCAGCATACAACACAAGAAAGGAAATTGATGTAATTATTGGAGCCGACTATTACGGGCAATTATTGGAAGGTTCGATAATTAAAGGACCCATGAATACCCCAGTAGCTCAACTCACAAAATTAGGGTGGGTAATTTCTGGCCCTGTCAATACCATCTATTCAACAAAAGCCGCGATTCATCATTGTTTGATCGATCAAGAATTAAACAAAACTCTGGAGAAATTTTGGACGCAGGAAGAATTACCCCATCAAAATTCAACACTTCTGTCAGTAGAGGATCAGTTATGCGAAGACCACTTTGTTTCAACACATCAACGGGACTCAACTGGTCGATATGTGTTAAGACTCCCATTCAAAACGTCACCGGAACAACTAGGAAACTCGACCATTCCGTCTCAACGAGCACTGCACCATCTTGCATCCAAATTTGAAAGAAATTCTGAGCTCTTCAATGATTATTCCGCCTTTATCGAGGAATACAAGCGTTTGAAACACATGATTAAAGCTCCCAACCAACTTTGCGACCCAGCTCAAGGATTTTATTTGCCTCATCATGGAGTACTACGAGAGTCAAGCACGACAACAAAATTACGAGTGGTGTTCAATGGCTCATGTCGAGTACCCAATGGAAAACCCCTGAACGAACTGCTACACACTGGAGCAAAACAGCAAATCGACCTATTCGATGTGCTTTTATGGTTTAGACGATTCAAATACACTTTTTCAAGGACCAAAAAATGTTGAATTACCATTCAATCATGGTTGTAGGTTCCGGCTGACTGGGATGGTTTTACTTTTACTCTTCTCTAAATGGTCTAGAAAACAGCGGGGTAGCTGTCATTTAAGCGTGGCTTCACAATCGCGGTTATTCCTGAGTCATGTTTCTAACGTCTCGCAAGGCCCAAAGGAGAGAAGCGGCCAATTTGGGCATTACTCGACCAAGGTTCTGAAATATCATTAATTTCAGAACGCATTGTTCAAACTTTACAACTTCCTCGTCAAAAATCATCCATTTCGATCATTGGTGTGGGCGAGAACCAAGCTGGAAGAACTAAGGGAAAAGTTGACTTAGTCCTCACTCCACACTTTGACTCGTCGATTAGCATCGAAATTCAAGCATTTATCCTCCCTAAACTTACTTCCATTTTACCATCATCTGGTCAGCCTGCTCCAGTGTCATGGGATCATTTAAAAAACTTACAATTAGCAGATCCAGCATACAACACAAGAAAGGAAATTGATGTAATTATTGGAGCCGACTATTACGGGCAATTATTGGAAGGTTCGATAATTAAAGGACCCATGAATACCCCAGTAGCTCAACTCACAAAATTAGGGTGGGTAATTTCTGGCCCTGTCAATACCATCTATTCAACAAAAGCCGCGATTCATCATTGTTTGATCGATCAAGAATTAAACAAAACTCTGGAGAAATTTTGGACGCAGGAAGAATTACCCCATCAAAATTCAACACTTCTGTCAGTAGAGGATCAGTTATGCGAAGACCACTTTGTTTCAACACATCAACGGGACTCAACTGGTCGATATGTGTTAAGACTCCCATTCAAAACGTCACCGGAACAACTAGGAAACTCGACCATTCCGTCTCAACGAGCACTGCACCATCTTGCATCCAAATTTGAAAGAAATTCTGAGCTCTTCAATGATTATTCCGCCTTTATCGAGGAATACAAGCGTTTGAAACACATGATTAAAGCTCCCAACCAACTTTGCGACCCAGCTCAAGGATTTTATTTGCCTCATCATGGAGTACTACGAGAGTCAAGCACGACAACAAAATTACGAGTGGTGTTCAATGGCTCATGTCGAGTACCCAATGGAAAACCCCTGAACGAACTGCTACACACTGGAGCAAAACAGCAAATCGACCTATTCGATGTGCTTTTATGGTTTAGACGATTCAAATACACTTTTTCAGCCGATATTGAAAAAATGTATCGGCAAATTAATATCCATGCTGACGACTGGGATTATCAACGGATTCTGTGGAGAGAAGAGGGTCGCATTGTGAAATATCAGCTGACAACTGTGACATATGGGCTGGCATGTGCACCTTTTCAAGCTCTCCGGACGATGCACCAATTGATAAAAGACGAAGGAGAAAATTTTCCTCAAGCTATCGACACTTTGAAATATGGAAGATATGTAGACGACATATTTGGGGGATCTGACTTCATTGAAGAAGCTCAAGAGAAATCGCTTCAATTAAAACAAATATGCATGGCGGGCGGATTTCCTCTCAAGAAGTGGGTAAGCAATAAATACGAAGTTCTATCAAAAATTCCTGTGGAAGATCAAGCTTCCGCAGCACCCATCCTACTTCAAAATGAAGAAGTCCGAGCCCTAGGACTATCTTGGAACCACGCAAATGACGTCCTACAATTCAAATTCTCGTTTCCAACAAGAAGAACGATATCCAAACGAAGTGTCCTTTCTAAAATTGCTCAACTATTTGATCCACTAGGACTATTAGCACCAATTTTTATAAGGCTGAAAATTTTCATGCAAGAACTCTGGGCGGTAAAACTTACATGGGATGAGCAGCTTCCTGAAGGTCAAAGAAACACATGGGTTCAACTAGAAAACTATCTTGAAGGATTGGATACGATTCACATTCCTAGATGGATTGGAATGCTCTCGTCAAGTCAAATTGAAATTCATGGCTTTTCCGACGCTTCACAAGTGGCAATGGCAGCAGCAGTGTTCATCAGAACTTCGAATAATGGAACAAGCGTATCGAAATTACTATGCTCAAAAACTAAAGTGGCTCCATTAAAGAGGATGACGATCCCAAGGCTTGAATTATCTGCAGCTGTAATGCTTGCCAAACTAGTCAAGCATTGTCAACAGGTTTTGAAACTAAATGCATCTCAATGCCATCTATGGACAGACTCAACGATTGTGCACATTTGGATTAGTAATCATCCATCAAAATGGAAAGACTTTGTGCACAATCGAGTCTGTGTCATACAAGAATCGTTGCCATTAGCGCAGTGGCATCATATAGATGGAAAGTCAAATCCTGCCGATTGTGCTACTCGAGGCCTATCGGCCGAAGAGCTGAAAAGCCACTCCCTGTGGTGGACCGGGCCAAAATGGCTATCACAAGACTACACCCAGTGGCCAAAATCACCCCCCAACCCAACTACGAACCACGACTTGGAGACTAAATCCTATTCAACGAATCATATCAAGGCTATTCAACCATGGGATCTAATGATCCGATATTCTTCATGGAGAAAACTGGTCAGAATTGTTGCTTGGTGTCAACGAATGGTGGCTCTCATTCGTCGGCGACCTGCGCCAGCTCTAAAAAACCCTTTAACTCCCGAGGAACTCAACACTGCTATGAGGTTTATTGTAAAACATTTTCAGGCTATACACTTCCACAAAGAGATCCAATCTCTAAAGCAGGAAAAGGACTTACCACGCAACAGCTCACTCGTGCGACTGTGCCCATTTTTAGATAAATACGAGATTCTACGAGTTGGAGGTCGTTTAAAGAACGCACTATTGAGTGAAGACACAAAACATCCATGCATACTTCCACGGCACGCAAATGTTTCAAATCTTATAATTGAAGACGCTCATCAAAAAACGCTCCATGGAGCCACGCGAGACACCCTATCATATCTTCGTCAAAAATATTGGGTAGTTGGAGGAAGACTTCCAGTAAAATCAGTTATTTTGAAATGCGTTACTTGCTCTAGACACCGACGGCAGCATGCACAATATCTAATGGGACAGCTCCCACCATCCCGAGTCACTCCATCGCGTCCATTTCTACATTCCGGAGTCGATTACGCGGGACCATTCACCCTAAAGACATGGCAAGGGAAAGCACGGCTCTACAAAGCTTGGATTGCTGTCTTTGTGTGCTTTTCCACTTCCGCTGTACATCTAGAAATCGTCAGCAATTATTCCAGTGAAGCCTTTGTAGCATCATATAAAAGATTCACTTCAAGACGTGGTATCTGTGCTACCATTACCAGCGATTGCGGAACGACATTTCAAGGAGCAGATAAGGAGCTCAAAAAACTCTTCGCACAACATTCAATCGAACTCCACCGCATTTCTTCCCTCATCGCCTCAGATGGCACAAAGTGGAAATTTAACCCGCCATCAGCCCCTCATTTTTCTGGAAAAGCCGAAGCAGCCGTAAAGTCAATGAAGTACCACCTGAAGCGACTGATTGGCGAAACCAAGCACACCTACGAGCAGCTCTCGACAATTGTAGCACAAATAGAAGCTATAATGAATTCGCGCCCGTTGTGCGCTTTAACGGAAGACCCAGACGACTTAGCCGTTCTCACTCCTGGCCACTTTATAGTTGGTCACTCTCTTTCACTAATTCCAGAGCCGAACATCGAACAAATTAGGTCATCAAGGCTCTCACAATGGCAAAATCTGACAAAAATCATCCAAAGTTTCTGGACAACTTGGTCAAAAGAATATCTGCAACGCCACTTATCCATCTACAAATGGAACAAGTCATCAAAACCAATCGCGAAAGGAGATTTAGTGTTCGTCATGGATGAACGGGTTCCACCCACTAAATGGCCACTTGGAAGAGTCGTTGACGTTCATGTTGGAAAGGATAATATCGTCAGAGTTGTCACAGTCAAGACGAGCGCATCAACATACTTGCGTCCAGTCGTCAAACTATCGCCATTACCAATTGCTTCATAAGTGGATCATTTCGCTCCCAGGGGCAGCGAAGGCGGGCGGAAATGTTAAAACCACGCAATATAAAAAAAAATAAATGTAAAAGAAAAACAAAAAGGAATCAATATGTTTTCTTAACGAATACCGACGAAACGCTGGCAACGGACGATTCGTCATTTGGTCTAGGCAGGCCGATTCACGGTTGGTCTAGGCAGGCCAATATGCAAAATATCCTTAAACCGTATCGTAAAATATCCTTAAAAAATACCACACACGGACCATTCATGGGAAGACAAGAACTTTTTGTGCTAAATTCTCTTTGTTTTTCAATTGCTACATATACGACGTTCGAAGCCTTCAGCAGGCAGTCTTCTGACGACATTAGAAAAATCAAGTCGAGTTCATCTTTGTGTGTTTCCTTGTGCTAGTTTTTTTTCAACATTTTCACCGTGTTTAAATTGCAAACGGATTTGCCTGTTTTCCATAAGTGACGAATGCATTCAATCCTCAAAAGGAACAACCGCTGTAAGGGTGAGTTTAATCGCTTTTACTTAACCCCGCTGTCTTGTAAGGATAAACCGCAACCTTTCTTTGGGCCTTACAAGACATTTCAAATTCTTAACGGTGCAACCGCGATCACTAGATCTCGCTGTCTTGTAAGGAAAACCGCAATCTTTCCTTGGGCCTTACAAGACATGCAAAACTCATAACGGTGCAATCGCTAACGGGCGGAACCGCTCTTTACTTACACTAACAACGTCTTGTGAGGAAAACCGCTTCTCTCCTTTGGGCCTTGCGAGACGTTAGAAACATGACTCAGGAATAACCGCGATTGTGAAGCCACGCTTAAATGACAGCTACCCCGCTGTTTTCTAGACCATTTAGAGAAGAGTAAAAGTAAAACCATCCCAGTCAGCCGGAACCTACAACCATGATTGAATGGTAATTCAACAGTCACAATCTGCAAAGCCTCACTAATAACAGCGAAAACCAGTGAAATAACAGTCACAATCTGCAAAGCCTCACTAATAACAGCGAAAACCAGTGAAATAACAGTCACAATCTGCAAAGCCTCACTAATAACAGCGAAAACCAGTGAAATAACTGTGGCAATCTGCAAAGCCTCACTAATAACAGCGAAAACCAGTGAAATAACAGTCACAATCTGCAAAGCCTCACTAATAACAGCGAAAACCAGTGAAATAACTGTGGCAATCTGCACAACCTCACTAATAACAGCGAAAACCACTGAAATAACAGTCACAATTTTCAAAGCCTCACTAATAACAGCGAAAACCACTGAAATAACAGTCACAATCTGCAAAGCCTCACTAATAACAGCGAAAACCAGTGAAATAACTGTGGCAATCTGCACAACCTCACTAATAACAGCGAAAACCACTGAAATAACAGTCACAATCTGCAAAGCCTCACTAATAACAGCGAAAACCAGTGAAATAACTGTGGCAATCTGCACAACCTCACTAATAACAGCGAAAACCAGTGAAATAACAGTCACAATCTGCAAAGCCTCACTAATAACAGCGAAAACCAGTGAAATAACTGTGGCAATCTGCACAACCTCACTAATAACAGCGAAAACCACTGAAATAACAGTCACAATCTGCAAAGCCTCACTAATAACAGCGAAAACCAGTGAAATAACTGTGGCAATCTGCACAACCTCACTAATAACAGCGAAAACCACTGAAATAACAGTCACAATCTGCAAAGCCTCACTAATAACAGCGAAAACCACTGAAATAACAGTCACAATCTGCAAAGCCTCACTAATAACAGCGAAAACCACTGAAATAACAGTCACAATCTGCAAAGCCTCACTAATAACAGTGGAAACCAGTGAAATAACTGTGGCAATCTGCACAACCTCACTAATAACAGCGAAAACCACTGAAATAACAGTCACAATCTGCACAACCTCACTAATAACAGCGAAAACCACTGAAATAACAGTCACAATCTGCAAAGCCTCACTAATAACAGCGAAAACCAGTGAAATAACAGTCACAATCTGCAAAGCCTCACTAATAACAGCGAAAACCAGTGAAATAACAGTCACAATCTGCAAAGCCTCACTAATAACAGCGAAAACCAGTGAAATAACTGTGGCAATCTGCAAAGTCTCACTAATAACAGCGAAAACCAGTGAAATAACAGTCACAATCTGCAAAGCCTCACTAATAACAGCGAAAACCAGTGAAATAACAGTCACAATCTGCAAAGCCTCACTAATAACAGCGAAAACCAGTGAAATAACTGTGGCAATCTGCAAAGTCTCACTAATAACAGCGAAAACCAGTGAAATAACAGTCACAATCTGCAAAGCCTCACTAATAACAGCGAAAACCAGTGAAATAACTGTGGCAATCTGCACAACCTCACTAATAACAGCGAAAACCACTGAAATAACAGTCACAATCTGCAAAGCCTCACTAATAACAGCGAAAACCAGTGAAATAACTGTGGCAATCTGCACAACCTCACTAATAACAGCGAAAACCACTGAAATAACAGTCACAATCTGCAAAGCCTAACTAATAACAGCGAAAACCAGTGAAATAACTGTGGCAATCTGCACAACCTCACTAATAACAGCGAAAACCACTGAAATAACAGTCACAATCTGCACAACCTCACTAATAACAGCGAAAACCAGTGAAATAACTGTGGCAATCTGCAAAGTCTCACTAATAACAGCTAAAACCACTGAAATAACAGTCACAATCTGCAAAGCCTCACTAATAACAGCGAAAACCAGTGAAATAACTGTGGCAATCTGCACAACCTCACTAATAACAGCGGAAACCAGTGAAATAACTGTGGCAATCTGTAAAGCCTCACTAATAACAGCGAAAACCAGTGAAATAACTGTGGCAATCTGCACAACCTCACTAATAACAGCGAAAACCACTGAAATAACAGTCACAATCTGCAAAGCCTCACTAATAACAGCGAAAACCAGTGAAATAACTGTGGCAATCTGCACAACCTCACTAATAACAGCGAAAACCACTGAAATAACAGTCACAATCTGCAAAGCCTCACTAATAACAGCGAAAACCAGTGAAATAACAGTCACAATCTGCAAAGCCTCACTAATAACAGCGAAAACCAGTGAAATAACTGTGGCAATCTGCACAACCTCACTAATAACAGCGAAAACCCCTGAAATAACAGTCACAATCTGCAAAGCCTCACTAATAACAGCGAAAACCAGTGAAATAACTGTGGCAATCTGCACAACCTCACTAATAACAGCGAAAACCACTGAAATAACAGTCACAATCTGCAAAGCCTCACTAATAACAGCGAAAACCAGTGAAATAACAGTCACAATCTGCAAAGCCTCACTAATAACAGCGAAAACCAGTGAAATAACAGTCACAATCTGCAAAGCCTCACTAATAACAGCGAAAACCAGTGAAATAACTGTGGCAATCTGCAAAGCCTCACTAATAACAGCGAAAACCAGTGAAATAACAGTCACAATCTGCAAAGCCTCACTAATAACAGCGAAAACCAGTGAAATAACTGTGGCAATCTGCAAAGCCTCACTAATAACAGCGAAAACCACTGAAATAACAGTCACAATCTGCAAAGCCTCACTAATAACAGCGAAAACCAGTGAAATAACTGTGGCAATCTGCACAACCTCACTAATAACAGCGAAAACCAGTGAAATAACAGTCACAATCTGCAAAGCCTCACTAATAACAGCGAAAACCAGTGAAATAACTGTGGCAATCTGCACAACCTCACTAATAACAGCGAAAACCACTGAAATAACAGTCACAATCTGCAAAGCCTCACTAATAACAGCGAAAACCACTGAAATAACTGTGGCAATCTGCACAACCTCACTAATAACAGCGAAAACCACTGAAATAACAGTCACAATCTGCAAAGCCTCACTAATAACAGCGAAAACCAGTGAAATAACTGTGGCAATCTGCACAACCTCACTAATAACAGCGAAAACCACTGAAATAACAGTCACAGTCTGCAAAGCCTCACTAATAACAGCGAAAACCAGTGAAATAACTGTGGCAATCTGCACAACCTCACTAATAACAGCGAAAACCAGTGAAATAACAGTCACAATCTGCAAAGCCTCACTAATAACAGCGAAAACCAGTGAAATAACTGTGGCAATCTGCACAACCTCACTAATAACAGCGAAAACCACTGAAATAACAGTCACAATCTGCAAAGCCTCACTAATAACAGCGAAAACCAGTGAAATAACTGTGGCAATCTGCACAACCTCACTAATAACAGCGAAAACCACTGAAATAACAGTCACAATCTGCAAAGCCTCACTAATAACAGCGAAAACCAGTGAAATAACTGTGGCAATCTGCACAACCTCACTAATAACAGCGAAAACCACTGAAATAACAGTCACAATCTGCAAAGCCTCACTAATAACAGCGAAAACCACTGAAATAACAGTCACAATCTGCAAAGCCTCACTAATAACAGCGAAAACCAGTGAAATAACTGTGGCAATCTGCACAACCTCACTAATAACAGCGAAAACCACTGAAATAACAGTCACAATCTGCAAAGCCTCACTAATAACAGCGAAAACCACTGAAATAACAGTCACAATCTGCAAAGCCTCACTAATAACAGCGAAAACCAGTGAAATAACTGTGGCAATCTGCACAACCTCACTAATAACAGCGAAAACCAGTGAAATAACAGTCACAATCTGCAAAGCCTCACTAATAACAGCGAAAACCAGTGAAATAACTGTGGCAATCTGCACAACCTCACTAATAACAGCGAAAACCAGTGAAATAACAGTCACAATCTGCAAAGCCTCACTAATAACAGCGAAAACCAGTGAAATAACTGTGGCAATCTGCACAACCTCACTAATAACAGCGAAAACCACTGAAATAACAGTCACAATCTGCAAAGCCTCACTAATAACAGCGAAAACCACTGAAATAACAGCCACAATCTGCAAAGCCTTACTAATAACAGCGAAAACCAGTGAAATAACTGTGGCAATCTGCACAACCTCACTAATAACAGCGAAAACCACTGAAATAACAGTTACAATCTGCAAAGCCTCACTAATAACAGCGAAAACCAGTGAAATAACAGTCACAATCTGCAAAGCCTCACTAATAACAGCGAAAACCAGTGAAATAACAGTCACAATCTGCAAAGCCTCACTAATAACAGCGAAAACCAGTGAAATAACTGTGGCAATCTGCAAAGCCTCACTAATAACAGCGAAAACCAGTGAAATAACAGTCACAATCTGCAAAGCCTCACTAATAACAGCGAAAACCAGTGAAATAACTGTGGCATTCTGCACAACCTCACTAATAACAGCGAAAAACCACTGAAATAACAGTCACAATCTGCAAAGCCTCACTAATAACAGCGAAAACCAGTGAAATAACTGTGGCAATCTGCACAACCTCACTAATAACAGCGAAAACCAGTGAAATAACTGTGGCAATCTGCACAACCTCACTAATAACAGCGAAAACCACTGAAATAACAGTCACAATCTGCAAAGCCTCACTAATAACAGCGAAAACCAGTGAAATAACTGTGGCAATCTGCAAAGCCTCACTAATAACAGCGAAAACCACTGAAATAACAGTCACAATCTGCAAAGCCTCACTAATAACAGCGAAAACCAGTGAAATAACTGTGGCAATCTGCACAACCTCACTAATAACAGCGAAAACCACTGAAATAACAGTCACAATCTGCAAAGCCTCACTAATAACAGCGAAAACCAGTGAAATAACTGTGGCAATCTGCACAACCTCACTAATAACAGCGAAAACCACTGAAATAACAGTCACAATCTGCAAAGCCTCACTAATAACAGCGAAAACCACTGAAATAACAGTCACAATCTGCAAAGCCTCACTAATAACAGCGAAAACCAGTGAAATAACTGTGGCAATCTGCACAACCTCACTAATAACAGCGAAAACCACTGAAATAACAGTCACAATCTGCAAAGCCTCACTAATAACAGCGAAAACCACTGAAATAACAGTCACAATCTGCAAAGCCTCACTAATAACAGCGAAAACCAGTGAAATAACTGTCACAATCTGCCCAACCTCACTAATAACAGCGAAAACCAGTGAAATAACAGTCACAATCTGCAAAGCCTCACTAATAACAGCGAAAACCAGTGAAATAACTGTGGCAATCTGCACAACCTCACTAATAACAGCGAAAACCAGTGAAATAACAGTCACAATCTGCAAAGCCTCACTAATAACAGCGAAAACCAGTGAAATAACTGTGGCAATCTGCACAACCTCACTAATAACAGCGAAAACCACTGAAATAACAGTCACAATCTGCAAAGCCTCACTAATAACAGCGAAAACCAGTGAAATAACTGTGGCAATCTGCACAACCTCACTAATAACAGCGAAAACCACTGAAATAACAGTCACAATCTGCAAAGCCTCACTAATAACAGCGAAAACCACTAAAATAACAGTCACAATCTGCAAAGCCTCACTAATAACAGCGAAAACCAGTGAAATAACTGTTGCAATCTGCACAACCTCACTAATAACAGCGAAAACCACTGAAATAACAGTCACAATCTGCAAAGCCTCACTAATAACAGCGAAAACCAGTGAAATAACTGTGGCAATCTGCACAACCTCATTAATAACAGCGAAAACCAGTGAAATAACTGTGGCAATCTGCACAACCTCACTAATAACAGCGAAAACCACTGAAATAACAGTCACAATCTGCAAAGCCTCACTAATAACAGCGAAAACCAGTGAAATAACTGTGGCAATCTGCACAACCTCACTAATAACAGCGAAAACCACTGAAATAACAGTCACAATCTGCAAAGCCTCACTAATAACAGCGAAAACCAGTGAAATAACTGTGGCAATCTGCACAACCTCACTAATAACAGCGAAAACCACTGAAATAACAGTCACAATCTGCAAAGCCTCACTAATAACAGCGAAAACCACTGAAATAACAGTCACAATCTGCAAAGCCTCACTAATAACAGCGAAAACCAGTGAAATAACTGTGGCAATCTGCACAACCTCACTAATAACAGCGAAAACCACTGAAATAACAGTCACAATCTGCAAAGCCTCACTAATAACAGCGAAAACCAGTGAAATAACTAAGGCAATCTGCACAACCTCACTAATAACAGCGAAAACCACTGAAATAACAGTCACAATCTGCAAAGCCTCACTAATAACAGCGAAAACCAGTGAAATAACTGTGGCAATCTGCACAACCTCACTAATAACAGCGAAAACCACTGAAATAACAGTCACAATCAGCAAAGCCTCACTAATAACAGCGAAAACCAGTGAAATAACTGTGGCAATCTGCACAACCTCACTAATAACAGCGAAAACCACTGAAATAACAGTCACAATCTGCAAAGCCTCACTAATAACAGCGAAAACCAGTGAAATAACTGTGGCAATCTGCACAACCTCACTAATAACAGCGAAAACCAGTTAAATAACTGTGGCAATCTGCACAACCTCACTAATAACAGCGAAAACCACTGAAATAACAGTCACAATCAGCAAAGCCTCACTAATAACAGCGAAAACCAGTGAAATAACTGTGGCAATCTGCACAACCTCACTAATAACAGCGAAAACCACTGAAATAACAGTCACAATCAGCAAAGCCTCACTAATAACAGCGAAAACCAGTGAAATAACTGTGGCAATCTGCACAACCTCACTAATAACAGCGAAAACCACTGAAATAACAGTCACAATCAGCAAAGCCTCACTAATAACAGCGAAAACCAGTGAAATAACTGTGGCAATCTGCACAACCTCACTAATAACAGCGAAAACCACTGAAATAACAGTCACAATCTGCAAAGCCTCACTAATAACAGCGAAAACCAGTGAAATAACTGTGGCAATCTGCACAACCTCACTAATAACAGCGAAAACCAGTGAAATAACTGTGGCAATCTGCACAACCTCACTAATAACAGCGAAAACCACTGAAATAACAGTCACAATCTGCAAAGCCTCACTAATAACAGCGAAAACCAGTGAAATAACTGTGGCAATCTGCACAACCTCACTAATAACAGCGAAAACCACTGAAATAACAGTCACAATCTGCAAAGCCTCACTAATAACAGCGAAAACCAGTGAAATAACTGTGGCAATCTGCACAACCTCACTAATAACAGCGAAAACCACTGAAATAACTGTGGCAATCTGCACTACCTCACTAATAACAGCGAAAACCACTGAAATAACAGTCACAATCTGCAAAGCCTCACTAATAACAGCGAAAACCAGTGAAATAACTGTGGCAATATGCACAACCTCACTAAAAAAAGCGAAAACCACTGAAATAACAGTCACAATCTGCAAAGCCTCACTAATAACAGCGAAAACCAGTGAAATAACTGTGGCAATCTGCACAACCTCACTAATAACAGCGAAAACCAGTGAAATAACTGTGGCAATCTGCACAACCTCACTAATAACAGCGAAAACCAGTGAAATAACTGTGGCAATCTGCACAACCTCACTAATAACAGCGAAAACCACTGAAATAACAGTCACAATCTGCAAAGCCTCACTAATAACAGCGAAAACCACTGAAACACTGTGGCAATCTGCACAACCTCACTAATAACAGCGAAAACCACTGAAATAACAGTCACAATCTGCAAAGCCTCACTAATAACAGCGAAAACCAGTGAAATAACTGTGGCAATCTGCACAACCTCACTAATAACAGCGAAAACCAGTGAAATAACTGTGGCAATCTGCACAACCTCACTAATAACAGCGAAAACCACTGAAATAACAGTCACAATCTGCAAAGCCTCACTAATAACAGCGAAAACCAGTGAAATAACTGTGGCAATCTGCACAACCTCACTAATAACAGCGAAAACCACTGAAATAACAGTCACAATCTGCAAAGCCTCACTAATAACAGCGAAAACCAGTGAAATAACTGTGGCAATCTGCACAACCTCACTAATAACAGCGAAAACCACTGAAATAACAGTCACAATCTGCAAAGCCTCACTAATAACAGCGAAAACCAGTGAAATAACTGTGGCAATCTGCACAACCTCACTAATAACAGCGAAAACCACTGAAATAACAGTCACAATCTGCAAAGCCTCACTAATAACAGCGAAAACCAGTGAAATAACTGTGGCAATCTGCACAACCTCACTAATAACAGCGAAAACCACTGAAATAACAGTCACAATCTGCAAAGCCTCACTAATAACAGCGAAAACCAGTCAAATAACTGTGGCAATCTGCACAACCTCACTAATAACAGCGAAAACCACTGAAATAACAGTCACAATCTGCAAAGCCTCACTAATAACAGCGAAAACCAGTGAAATAACTGTGGCAATCTGCACAACCTCACTAATAACAGCGAAAACCAGTGAAATAACTGTGGCAATCTGCACAACCTCACTAATAACAGCGAAAACCAGTGAAATAACTGTGGCAATCTGCACAACCTCACTAATAACAGCGAAAACCACTGAAATAACAGTCACAATCTGCAAAGCCTCACTAATAACAGCGAAAACCACTGAAATAACTGTGGCAATCTGCACAACCTCACTAATAACAGCGAAAACCACTGAAATAACAGTCACAATCTGCAAAGCCTCACTAATAACAGCGAAAACCAGTGAAATAACTGTGGCAATCTGCACAACCTCACTAATAACAGCGAAAACCAGTGAAATAACTGTGGCAATCTGCACAACCTCACTAATAACAGCGAAAACCACTGAAATAACAGTCACAATCTGCAAAGCCTCACTAATAACAGCGAAAACCACTGAAATAACTGTGGCAATCTGCACAACCTCACTAATAACAGCGAAAACCACTGAAATAACAGTCACAATCTGCAAAGCCTCACTAATAACAGCGAAAACCAGTGAAATAACTGTGGCAATCTGCACAACCTCACTAATAACAGCGAAAACCACTGAAATAACAGTCACAATCTGCAAAGCCTCACTAATAACAGCGAAAACCAGTGAAATAACTGTGGCAATCTGCACAACCTCACTAATAACAGCGAAAACCACTGAAATAACAGTCACAATCTGCAAAGCCTCACTAATAACAGCGAAAACCAGTGAAATAACTGTGGCAATCTGCACAACCTCACTAATAACAGCGAAAACCACTGAAATAACAGTCACAATCTGCAAAGCCTCACTAATAACAGCGAAAACCAGTGAAATAACTGTGGCAATCTGCACAACCTCACTAATAACAGCGAAAACCACTGAAATAACAGTCACAATCTGCAAAGCCTCACTAATAACAGCGAAAACCAGTGAAATAACTGTGGCAATCTGCACAACCTCACTAATAACAGCGAAAACCACTGAAATAACAGTCACAATCTGCAAAGCCTCACTAATAACAGCGAAAATCAGTGAAATAACTGTGGCAATCTGCAAAGCCTCACTAATAACAGCGAAAACCAGTGAAATAACTGTGGCAATCTGCACAACCTCACTAATAACAGCGAAAACCACTGAAATAACAGTCACAATCTGCAAAGCCTCACTAATAACAGCGAAAACCACTGAAATAACAGTCACAATCTGCAAAGCCTCACTAATAACAGCGAAAACCAGTGAAATAACTGTGGCAATCTGCACAACCTCACTAATAACAGCGAAAACCACTGAAATAACAGTCACAATCTGCAAAGCCTCACTAATAACAGCGAAAACCAGTGAAATAACTGTGGCAATCTGCACAACCTCACTAATAACAGCGAAAACCACTGAAATAACTGTGGCAATCTGCACAACCTCACTAATAACAGCGAAAACCACTGAAATAACAGTCACAATCTGCAAAGCCTCACTAATAACAGCGAAAACCAGTGAAATAACTGTGGCAATCTGCACAACCTCACTAATAACAGCGAAAACCACTGAAATAACAGTCACAATCTGCAAAGCCTCACTAATAACAGCGAAAACCAGTCAAATAACTGTGGCAATCTGCACAACCTCACTAATAACAGCGAAAACCACTGAAATAACAGTCACAATCTGCAAAGCCTCACTAATAACAGCGAAAACCAGTGAAATAACTGTGGCAATCTGCACAACCTCACTAATAACAGCGAAAACCAGTGAAATAACTGTGGCAATCTGCACAACCTCACTAATAACAGCGAAAACCAGTGAAATAACTGTGGCAATCTGCACAACCTCACTAATAACAGCGAAAACCACTGAAATAACAGTCACAATCTGCAAAGCCTCACTAATAACAGCGAAAACCACTGAAATAACTGTGGCAATCTGCACAACCTCACTAATAACAGCGAAAACCACTGAAATAACAGTCACAATCTGCAAAGCCTCACTAATAACAGCGAAAACCAGTGAAATAACTGTGGCAATCTGCACAACCTCACTAATAACAGCGAAAACCACTGAAATAACAGTCACAATCTGCAAAGCCTCACTAATAACAGCGAAAACCAGTGAAATAACTGTGGCAATCTGCAAAGCCTCACTAATAACAGCGAAAACCACTGAAATAACTGTAGCAATCTGCACAACCTCACTAATAACAGCGAAAACCACTGAAATAACAGTCACAATCTGCAAAGCCTCACTAATAACAGCGAAAACCACTGAAATAACAGTCACAATCTGCAAAGCCTCACTAATAACAGCGAAAACCAGTGAAATAACTGTGGCAATCTGCACAACCTCACTAATAACAGCGAAAACCACTGAAATAACAGTCACAATCTGCAAAGCCTCACTAATAACAGCGAAAACCACTGAAATAACAGTCACAATCTGCAAAGCCTCACTAATAACAGCGAAAACCAGTGAAATAACTGTGGCAATCTGCACAACCTCACTAATAACAGCGAAAACCACTGAAATAACAGTCACAATCTGCAAAGCCTCACTAATAACAGCGAAAACCAGTGAAATAACTGTGGCAATCTGCACAACCTCACTAATAACAGCGAAAACCACTGAAATAACAGTCACAATCTGCAAAGCCTCACTAATAACAGCGCAAACCAGTGAAATAACTGTGGCAATCTGCACAACCTCACTAATAACAGCGAAAACCACTGAAATAACAGTCACAATCTGCAAAGCCTCACTAATAACAGCGAAAACCAGTGAAATAACTGTGGCAATCTGCGCAACCACACTAATAACAGCGAAAACCACTGAAATAACAGTCACAATCTGCAAAGCCTCACTAATAACAGCCAAAACCACTGAAATAACTGTGGCAATCTGCACAACCTCACTAATAACAGCGATAACCACTGAAATAACAGTCACAATCTGCAAAGCCTCACTAATAACAGCGAAAACCAGTGAAATAACTGTGGCAATCTGCACAACCTCACTAATAACAGCGAAAACCACTGAAATAACAGTCACAATCAGCAAAGCCTCACTAATAACAGCGAAAACCAGTGAAATAACTGTGGCAATCTGCACAACCTCACTAATAACAGCGAAAACCACTGAAATAACAGTCACAATCTGCAAAGCCTCACTAATAACAGCGAAAACCAGTGAAATAACTGTGGCAATCTGCACAACCTCACTAATAACAGCGAAAACCACTGAAATAACAGTCACAATCTGCAAAGCCTCACTAATAACAGCGAAAACCAGTGAAATAACTGTGGCAATCTGCACAACCTCACTAATAACAGCGAAAACCACTGAAATAACAGTCACAATCTGCAAAGCCTCACTAATAACAGCGAAAACCAGTGAAATAACTGTGGCAATCTGCACAACCTCACTAATAACAGCGAAAACCACTGAAATAACAGTCACAATCTGCAAAGCCTCACTAATAACAGCGAAAACCAGTGAAATAACTGTGGCAATCTGCACAACCTCACTAATAACAGCGAAAACCACTGAAATAACAGTCACAATCTGCAAAGCCTCACTAATAACAGCGAAAACCAGTGAAATAACTGTGGCAATCTGCACAACCTCACTAGGTTAGGTTAGGTTAGGTTTTCAGGGTGGAGTGTTCACACCGATTGTACGATCCACTCCCACTCGGAGGCCAGATGGCCCATTGTGATGCCCTTTAGTTTTGAAAAACCCCTTCCTCTCCTATCGCTTTTTCCTTTTGTCTTCTGCTCTGAGGCATTTCCACGTTTGAGCAAAGTTCCTTACTTGTTGGACATCCATGGCTCCTACATCCCCCATCCCTCTGAAGGATTCACTTCCCAGTGTGAGCCGCCGACTTTCGGCTAATGCTGGGCAGGAGCATAAAAGGTGTTCCACAGTCTCCTCTTCCTCGTCGCACTCCTTACAGAGACTGTCGTTTGCGAGCCCCCACCTTTGGAGGTTTTTCCCAACCGGACAGTGTCCTGTAATGACCATTGTGGTGGTCCGCACCGAGGTCTTTGTTGCTCTTAACAAGCCCGCCGTTCTTACCTCATCAATTCTGGGCCACAGTTGCCTTGAGTTGAAGCAGTCGTCTCTGTTGCTCCATCTCTTGCTGTGTTGTTCCCGAATTATCCTGTCTATGGAATCTTTCAACAATCTCATCTGTGGCTTTGTGGAGTTAGCTTCTTCAGCACTGTGAATTTCGGTTCCGATCCTTGCCAGTTTATCCGCCCGTATGTTCCCTTCCACATGGCTGTGTGCGGGTACCCAACAGAGGCTGACTTTGTCTCGGATCCAGGACAGTGCTTCCCTGCAACTCATCACTGCCTTTGACTTGATTGTCTTAGATTCCAGCGATCTAAGAGCCGCTTGACTATCGCAGTAGATTGTGACTTTCCGAATTTCTTCGCTAGTCAGCTGTGTTAGTCTTGCTGCTCTCTCTATTGCGTTGATTTCCGCTTGCAGTATACTACAGTCTTTATTGAGTCTATGTGACTCTTCGACTTGTAGTATCTCCGAGTATAGGCCGACCCCAGTCCCCATTTCAGTTACTGAGCCGTCCGTGAATATGCTTATTCCTCCTCTGTTCAGGATGTGACCTTTGTCCCACTCATCTCTGGTTGGGATTTTGATCTCTAACTCCTCCCCAAACCATTGCCTTGCCACCATGTAGTCCGTGTGCTGTCGTAGCACTCCGGCTTCCACGGCGCCTCCCATTTTCAACATCTCTTCCAGTATACTAGCATGACCCCGGTCTGTGTGCCTCCATTGTTTTGTTTCCCTCAACCTGAGGGCTGCTTTGGCTGCCAGACCCTTTGTAAAGAGGTCTAACGGTTGCAAGCTTAACATCGCCTCTAGCGCCGCTTGAGGTGTGCTCTTAATAGCTCCCGTTATGCTTATCGCTGCTAGTCGCTGTACCTTTCCCAACATCTGTTTATTAATCTCCTTGTCCATGGCTTTCCACCATACAAGGGCTCCATACGTGATAATGGGTCTGACGATCATTGTGTAGATCCACTGTATGATCCGTGGCTGTAGACCCCATTTCCTACCAAACATCTTCCTACATGTGTAGAGAGTGTTTATTCCTTTTTTCATCCTTTCCTCCACATTTCTTTTCCAAGTGAGTTTAGAGTCCAGGATGACTCCTAAGTACTTTGCCTCTCTCGAGAGATCTAGTACTTGTCCTTTCACCTTTGGTAGTCTGACCTGCGGTGTCTTATATCTTCTGGTGAAGAGAACAAGCTTCATCTTTTCAGGATTTATCCCTAGCCCGTTCTCCTCTGCCCATTCATTTGTCTCCCCTAAGGCTTCACACATGGTGTCGCATATCGTTTGTAGGTCTTTGCCAGTTGTCAGTATGACAACGTCATCTGCGTAGGCGGTGACCCTTATTCTTTTACTCCTGAGGTCTTTTAAGATCGAGTTTATTACGATCAACCACAAAAGTGGGGACATTACCCCTCCTTGTGGCGTGCCTCTGGTCGCCCGTCTTCTGATCTTGTTATCCCCCACTTCTGTACTGATAATTCTGCTGTTTAGCATACTTCTTATCCAGTGCGTTATGGTGGCCTCCACGTTCAACTTCTCTAATGCCTCCCTTATTGCATTGGTCTTTACGTTGTTGAAGGCTCCCTCTATGTCCAGGAACGCCCCTAGGGCATATTCCTTTTGCTGGAGGGATTTTTCAATCGTTCCAACCACTTCATGCAGCGCACTTTCCACCGATTTACCTTTGAGGTAGGCGTGCTGTGCTATACACTCCTCCTCTATTTTGGTCTTCTGCTTAATGTAAAGGTCCAAAAGCCTCTCCATTGTCTTTAATAGGAACGAGGAGAGGCTTATTGGCCTAAAGTCCTTTGGTGTGGTGTTGCTTGACTTCCCCGATTTGGGTATGAAGGCAACCCTTACCTCTCTCCATGTTCCAGGGATGTATCCTAAAGATAAACAGCCCTGAAAGATGCTCGTCAGTACATCTGCTATGCTGCCTATCGAATTTTGCAGCATGGCTGGTGTGATTCCATCCGGTCCCGCAGATTTATATGGCTCGAATGTTTTCACCGCCCATATTACCTTCTCCTTGGTGATGGCGTCTCTTATAATTACCTCCTTTGGACTAATCCTGATCGTTGGGTTCTCATCCTCGCCCCATGTTGTCAGGCAGCCCGGGAAGTGGGTCTCCATCAGCAGCTCTAGTGTCTCCTTGCTCGACTCCGTCCACGAACCATTTGGTCTCTTCAGGTTTCCCGTGACTATGACGTCTTTGGAAAGAATTTTCCTGAACCTTGAGGCCTCGTTCACGTCCTCTATGGAGTTAAGGAAGTCGACCAGGGAGTCCCATTTTGCCTTTCTTATCTTAATCTTATACTCATTAAAACTGCGCTTGTAATTAGCCCAGTCCTCCTCTTCTTTACTTTTCTTTGCTTTGTTATAAAGCCTTCTAGTAACGTCCCTCTGTTGCTTGAGCTCTTTGTTCCACCACTTATTGGTTTCCCTTCGAGCTCTGCTTATTGGGCAAGTTTTCTGGAAGGCTTTTAGCAAGATCTCGCAAAGTTGTTTCACGGACTTTTCCAGATCCGCCACCGTGTGGAGATAGGTACCGAAGCACTGTGTGCTCTTTGTTTTCATTGCCTTCTCCACTTCGGTGGAAAAACTATTCCAGTCCGTGTTCCTTGGATTCCTGTAGGGTTTTCCTACCTGAACCTTCCGGTTAATGTCGAAGAGAATTCTCCCATGATCCGAAAAGGAGTGCTCGGGAGAAACTCTCCAGTTTTCTACTTTTAAATTAATAGTGTTAGTGGCCAACGTAAGGTCTATTACCTCCTCCCTAATCTTGTTAGTAAAGGTGGGTGAATCACCCCGATTACAGATTGTTAGGTTGGTAGCAATTATAAACTCTAGAATTGACTCACCCCTTCTGTTGATATCACTGCTCCCCCATTGGACGTGATGACCATTCGCGTCGCAACCCATCACCATTTGCCATCCTCTAGTTTCGGCCTCTTGTACAAGGGCCCGGACCGCTGCTGATGGGGGGTCTCCTTCCTCATATGGCATGTACGTTGAGGCCAGGAGCAAGTTAGTTTTGCCCCTCTCCTCTAGTACTGCCACCACCAAGTCGTTCGTGCTGTGCTGTGAAAGTAAAGTGAGATTTAGTGATCTCTTTGCTACTATACACGCCCTCTTTTTACCTGTTTTGCTTGAATGCAGTAGACTATAACTTTTTGACCCAAGTCCTCGGATTTTGTCTCCTGAGAGCCATGGTTCCTGGACTAAGGCCAAGTCTACTCCATTCTCCTCCATGTACAGCATCAAATCCTCGGTGGCCGCCTCACAGTGGTGCAAATTACTTTGTACCACTTGCAGCCTCCTCGGTGCCGCTCTTTGACTCATTTGGAAGCCTCACCTTCGCTGCGCTGAAACCGAATTTGATGCTTCCTTTTGAGTCTTTAAGTTTGGCAAAGGACTCATCGTCGACCGTCACGACCAGGTCTTTGCCAACTCCATTCGGACACTTGTTCGTGGAGATAATTCTCCATTTACTTGTGTCCAAGCCGTTCTGCTTGGAAACTAACTTCATTGTGGCTTCATCCTCCACTAGTGGAGGAGGAATCCACAACAGTGCTAGCTTCCTCAGAGGGAGACTCGATTTCGGGATGACCTCCAGTTTGGCGCCTGGCCAAAGTTCACCAAGGCTCGCAACCACCCGGTTAGGGAAATCAACGGATTTCCGCCCCGAACAGCCAATGACCTTGACTCCCCTGTGCCAACTTCCCCCTTCAAAGGACATCTCCTCTATCGAGCCACTCTGCTCGCTTGCCATCGCATACAGCAACCTCGTCTCGACCTTTTCCCACTTTTCAGCAGATATTTTGCCATCTAGATCTGATCGATCTATGATGGCCATCTGACAATCAGCGGGTGCATGGTCTATCGACGAGGTTTTTGGTTTTTTTGCCACTTTCCCTCCTCCTCGTTGGATCGGTCCCTTTTAGCTTTCTTCTGGGAAGTTAGCTGTGGGGCCTTTCCTGAGGAAAAGGAGGAAACAGCGTGAGACCTCTGTAGCTTGGCGCTCTTACCATTCGCTCCCCCTTCGGGCCTTGACGGTCCCGGAAGCTCTTCATCGATTGTCACCAATTTCTGCGCAGCCGTGCCACTCTTTTCGAAATCAGCGACAATCCTCCTGTTCCTCACCAAGTAGCCCTTCTCCTTATCGGAGAGTTCTTCGGGCTTCCTTAGTAGGAGCTTCTTTAAGCTGGCCTTGGCATTTTTGTATCTTTTGAGAGACAGTTGCGCCTTGGTCGGCTTCCTCTTCCTTTTTTCGGAGACTTTGGCTTCGGCGGTCTCGCCCAAAAGTCTCTTTTCGACCTCAGAGTCAATGGTCCCCGCACTGTTGACGGACATGCCGTCGTCAGTTTGGGAGTTGAACTCCAGGCCTGTAGAGCTGTTGGCCGATCTACCTGTGCCTTGTCTCACACTTGTCGCATTCACCACAACGTTGGCCAAGTGTTCCACCATCGTTGCTGTCCTCGGTTCGAGTGTGCCCCCCCCAGAATCCGATTGGGGCACGACCACCTCTGCAGAGGTGGGTGGATTTGACGACTGAGTCGCCGCACCACCTGGGGTAGTTAAGTTTTTGCTCAAACCCTCCATGTTGAAAAAGGGGTCCTCCCATTGTCCGCGGCCATGTATTGAGCTTCCGAGTTAAGCTAACTTTACTCTTCGGCCTATTCCATGACGATCCAAGAGATTTTTCCTGGACTCCCACTATCCGCAACCTGTGGACGCGCCCGGTGGCTAGGGAGGCATCTAAGACCTCAAAGAGGCTTAGAATAGCCGTTATTTATATCCCGGGCAAACCACTGAAATAACAGTCACAATCTGCAAAGCCTCACTAATAACAGCGAAAACCAGTGAAATAACTGTGGCAATCTGCACAACCTCACTAATAACAGCGAAAACCACTGAAATAACAGTCACAATCTGCAAAGCCTCACTAATTACAGCGAAAACCAGTGAAATAACAGTCACAATCTGCAAAGCCTCACTAATAACAGCGAAAACCAGTGAAATAACTGTGGCAATCTGCACAACCTCACTAATAACAGCGAAAACCACTGAAATAACAGTCACAATCTGCAAAGCCTCACTAATAACAGCGAAAACCAGTGAAATAACTGTGGCAATCTGCACAACCTCACTAATAACAGCGAAAACCACTGAAATAACAGTCACAATCTGCAAAGCCTCACTAATAACAGCGAAAACCACTGAAATAACAGTCACAATCTGCAAAGCCTCACTAATAACAGCGAAAACCAGTGAAATAACTGTGGCAATCTGCACAACCTCACTAATAACAGCGAAAACCACTGAAATAACAGTCACAATCTGCAAAGCCTCACTAATAACAGCGAAAACCAGTGAAATAACTGTGGCAATCTGCACAACCTCACTAATAACAGCGAAAACCACTGAAATAACAGTCACAATCTGCAAAGCCTCACTAATAACAGCGAAAACCAGTGAAATAACTGTGGCAATCTGCACAACCTCACTAATAACAGCGAAAACCACTGAAATAACAGTCACAATCTGCAAAGCCTCACTAATAACAGCGAAAACCAGTGAAATAACTGTGGCAATCTGCACAACCTCACTAATAACAGCGAAAACCACTGAAATAACAGTCACAATCTGCAAAGCCTCACTAATAACAGCGAAAACCACTGAAATAACAGTCACAATCTGCAAAGCCTCACTAATAACAGCGAAAACCAGTGAAATAACTGTGGCAATCTGCACAACCTCACTAATAACAGCGAAAACCACTGAAATAACAGTCACAATCTGCAAAGCCTCACTAATAACAGCGAAAACCAGTGAAATAACTGTGGCAATCTGCACAACCTCACTAATAACAGCGAAAACCACTGAAATAACAGTCACAATCTGCAAAGCCTCACTAATAACAGCGAAAACCAGTGAAATAACTGTGGCAATCTGCACAACCTCACTAATAACAGCGAAAACCAGTGAAATAACTGTGGCAATCTGCACAACCTCACTAATAACAGCGAAAACCACTGAAATAACAGTCACAATCTGCAAAGCCTCACTAATAACAGCGAAAACCAGTGAAATAACTGTGGCAATCTGCACAACCTCACTAATAACAGCGAAAACCACTGAAATAACAGTCACAATCTGCAAAGCCTCACTAATAACAGCGAAAACCAGTGAAATAACTGTGGCAATCTGCACAACCTCACTAATAACAGCGAAAACCACTGAAATAACAGTCACAATCTGCAAAGCCTCACTAATAACAGCGAAAACCAGTGAAATAACTGTGGCAATCTGCACAACCTCACTAATAACAGCAAAAACCACTGAAATAACAGTCACAATCAGCAAAGCCTCCCTAATAACAGCGAAAACCAGTGAAATAACTGTGGCAATCTGCACAACCTCACTAATAACAGCGAAAACCACTGAAATAACAGTCACAATCTGCAAAGCCTCACTAATAACAGCGAAAACCACTGAAATAACAGTCACAATCTGCAAAGCCTCACTAATAACAGCGAAAACCAGTGAAATAACTGTGGCAATCTGCACAACCTCACTAATAACAGCGAAAACCAGTGAAATAACAGTCACAATCTGCAAAGCCTCACTAATAACAGCGAAAACCAGTGAAATAACTGTGGCAATCTGCACAACCTCACTAATAACAGCGAAAACCACTGAAATAACAGTCACAATCTGCAAAGCCTCACTAATAACAGCGAAAACCACTGAAATAACAGTCACAATCTGCAAAGCCTCACTTATAACAGCGAAAACCAGTGAAATAACTGTGGCAATCTGCACAACCTCACTAATAACAGCGAAAACCAGTGAAATAACAGTCACAATCTGCAAAGCCTCACTAATAACAGCGAAAACCAGTGAAATAACTGTGGCAATCTGCACAACCTCACTCATAACAGCGAAAACCACTGAAATAACAGTCACAATCTGCAAAGCCTCACTAATAACAGCGAAAACCAGTGAAATAACAGTCACAATCTGCAAAGCCTCACTAATAACAGCGAAAACCAGTGAAATAACTGTGGCAATCTGCACAACCTCACTAATAACAGCGAAAACCACTGAAATAACAGTCACAATCTGCAAAGCCTCACTAATAACAGCGAAAACCAGTGAAATAACTGTGGCAATCTGCACAACCTCACTAATAACAGCGAAAACCACTGAAATAACAGTCACAATCTGCAAAGCCTCACTAATAACAGCGAAAACCAGTGAAATAACTGTGGCAATCTGCACAACCTCACTAATAACAGCGAAAACCACTGAAATAACAGTCACAATCTGCAAAGCCTCACTAATAACAGCGAAAACCACTGAAATAACAGTCACAATCTGCAAAGCCTCACTAATAACAGCGAAAACCAGTGAAATAACTGTGGCAATCTGCACAACCTCACTAATAACAGCGAAAACCAGTGAAATAACTGTGGCAATCTGCACAACCTCACTAATAACAGCGAAAACCACTGAAATAACAGTCACAATCTGCAAAGCCTCACTAATAACAGCGAAAACCAGTGAAATAACTGTGGCAATCTGCACAACCTCACTAAAATAGCGAAAACCACTGAAATAACAGTCACAATCTGCAAAGCCTCACTAATAACAGCGAAAACCAGTGAAATAACTGTGGCAATCTGCACAACCTCACTAATAACAGCGAAAACCACTGAAATAACAGTCACAATCTGCAAAGCCTCACTAATAACAGCGAAAACCAGTGAAATAACTGTGGCAATCTGCACAACCTCACTAATAACAGCGAAAACCACTGAAATAACAGTCACAATCTGCAAAGCCTCACTAATAACAGCGAAAACCAGTGAAATAACTGTGGCAATCTGCACAACCTCACTAATAACAGCGAAAACCACTGAAATAACAGTCACAATCTGCAAAGCCTCACTAATAACAGCGAAAACCAGTGAAATAACTGTGGCAATCTGCACAACCTCACTAATAACAGCGAAAACCACTGAAATAACAGTCACAATCTGCAAAGCCTCACTAATAACAGCGAAAACCACTGAAATAACAGTCACAATCTGCAAAGCCTCACTAATAACAGCGAAAACAAGTGAAATAACTGTGGCAATCTGCACAACCTCACTAATAACAGCGAAAACCACTGAAATAACAGTCACAATCTGCAAAGCCTCACTAATAACAGCGAAAACCAGTGAAATAACTGTGGCAATCTGCACAACCTCACTAATAACAGCGAAAACCACTGAAATAACAGTCACAATCTGCAAAGCCTCACTAATAACAGCGAAAACCAGTGAAATAACTGTGGCAATCTGCACAACCTCACTAATAACAGCGAAAACCAGTGAAATAACTGTGGCAATCTGCACAACCTCACTAATAACAGCGAAAACCACTGAAATAACAGTCACAATCTGCAAAGCCTCACTAATAACAGCGAAAACCAGTGAAATAACTGTGGCAATCTGCACAACCTCACTAATAACAGCGAAAACCACTGAAATAACAGTCACAATCTGCAAAGCCTCACTAATAACAGCGAAAACCAGTGAAATAACTGTGGCAATCTGCACAACCTCACTAATAACAGCGAAAACCACTGAAATAACAGTCACAATCTGCAAAGCCTCACTAATAACAGCGAAAACCAGTGAAATAACTGTGGCAATCTGCACAACCTCACTAATAACAGCGAAAACCACTGAAATAACAGTCACAATCTGCAAAGCCTCACTAATAACAGCGAAAACCAGTGAAATAACTGTGGCAATCTGCACAACCTCACTAATAACAGCGAAAACCACTGAAATAACAGTCACAATCTGCAAAGCCTCACTAATAACAGCGAAAACCAGTGAAATAACTGTGGCAATCTGCACAACCTCACTAATAACAGCGAAAACCACTGAAATAACAGTCACAATCTGCAAAGCCTCACTAATAACAGCGAAAACCACTGAAATAACAGTCACAATCTGCAAAGCCTCACTAATAACAGCGAAAACCAGTGAAATAACTGTGGCAATCTGCACAACCTCACTAATAACAGCGAAAACCACTGAAATAACAGTCACAATCTGCAAAGCCTCACTAATAACAGCGAAAACCAGTGAAATAACTGTGGCAATCTGCACAACCTCACTAATAACAGCGAAAACCACTGAAATAACAGTCACAATCTGCAAAGCCTCACTAATAACAGCGAAAACCAGTGAAATAACTGTGGCAATCTGCACAACCTCACTAATAACAGCGAAAACCAGTGAAATAACTGTGGCAATCTGCACAACCTCACTAATAACAGCGAAAACCACTGAAATAACAGTCACAATCTGCAAAGCCTCACTAATAACAGCGAAAACCAGTGAAATAACTGTGGCAATCTGCACAACCTCACTAATAACAGCGAAAACCACTGAAATAACAGTCACAATCTGCAAAGCCTCACTAATAACAGCGAAAACCAGTGAAATAACTGTGGCAATCTGCACAACCTCACTAATAACAGCGAAAACCACTGAAATAACAGTCACAATCTGCAAAGCCTCACTAATAACAGCGAAAACCAGTGAAATAACTGTGGCAATCTGCACAACCTCACTAATAACAGCGAAAACCACTGAAATAACAGTCACAATCTGCAAAGCCTCACTAATAACAGCGAAAACCACTGAAATAACAGTCACAATCTGCAAAGCCTCACTAATAACAGCGAAAACCAGTGAAATAACTGTGGCAATCTGCACAACCTCACTAATAACAGCGAAAACCACGTGAAATAACAGTCACAATCTGCAAAGCCTCACTAATAACAGCGAAAACCAGTGAAATAACTGTGGCAATCTGCACAACCTCACTAATAACAGCGAAAACCACTGAAATAACAGTCACAATCTGCAAAGCCTCACTAATAACAGCGAAAACCACTGAAATAACAGTCACAATCTGCAAAGCCTCACTAATAACAGCGAAAACCAGTGAAATAACTGTGGCAATCTGCACAACCTCACTAATAACAGCGAAAACCACTGAAATAACAGTCACAATCTGCAAAGCCTCACTAATAACAGCGAAAACCAGTGAAATAACTGTGGCAATCTGCACAACCTCACTAATAACAGCGAAAACCACTGAAATAACAGTCACAATCTGCAAAGCCTCACTAATAACAGCGAAAACCAGTGAAATAACTGTGGCAATCTGCACAACCTCACTAATAACAGCGAAAACCACTGAAATAACAGTCACAATCTGCAAAGCCTCACTAATAACAGCGAAAACCACTGAAATAACAGTCACAATCTGCAAAGCCTCACTAATAACAGCGAAAACCAGTGAAATAACTGTGGCAATCTGCACAACCTCACTAATAACAGCGAAAACCACTGAAATAACAGTCACAATCTGCAAAGCCTCACTAATAACAGCGAAAACCAGTGAAATAACTGTGGCAATCTGCACAACCTCACTAATAACAGCGAAAACCACTGAAATAACAGTCACAATCTGCAAAGCCTCACTAATAACAGCGAAAACCAGTGAAATAACTGTGGCAATCTGCACAACCTCACTAATAACAGCGAAAACCAGTGAAATAACTGTGGCAATCTGCACAACCTCACTAATAACAGCGAAAACCACTGAAATAACAGTCACAATCTGCAAAGCCTCACTAATAACAGCGAAAACCAGTGAAATAACTGTGGCAATCTGCACAACCTCACTAATAACAGCGAAAACCACTGAAATAACAGTCACAATCTGCAAAGCCTCACTAATAACAGCGAAAACCAGTGAAATAACTGTGGCAATCTGCACAACCTCACTAATAACAGCGAAAACCACTGAAATAACAGTCACAATCTGCAAAGCCTCACTAATAACAGCGAAAACCAGTGAAATAACTGTGGCAATCTGCACAACCTCACTAATAACAGCGAAAACCACTGAAATAACAGTCACAATCTGCAAAGCCTCACTAATAACAGCGAAAACCAGTGAAATAACTGTGGCAATCTGCACAACCTCACTAATAACAGCGAAAACCACTGAAATAACAGTCACAATCTGCAAAGCCTCACTAATAACAGCGAAAACCAGTGAAATAACTGTGGCAATCTGCACAACCTCACTAATAACAGCGAAAACCACTGAAATAACAGTCACAATCTGCAAAGCCTCACTAATAACAGCGAAAACCAGTGAAATAACTGTGGCAATCTGCACAACCTCACTAATAACAGCGAAAACCACTGAAATAACAGTCACAATCTGCAAAGCCTCACTAATAACAGCGAAAACCAGTGAAATAACTGTGGCAATCTGCACAACCTCACTAATAACAGCGAAAACCACTGAAATAACAGTCACAATCTGCAAAGCCTCACTAATAACAGCGAAAACCAGTGAAATAACTGTGGCAATCTGCACAACCTCACTAATAACAGCGAAAACCACTGAAATAACAGTCACAATCTGCAAAGCCTCACTAATAACAGCGAAAACCAGTGAAATAACTGTGGCAATCTGCACAACCTCACTAATAACAGCGAAAACCACTGAAATAACAGTCACAATCTGCAAAGCCTCACTAATAACAGCGAAAACCAGTGAAATAACTGTGGCAATCTGCACAACCTCACTAATAACAGCGAAAACCACTGAAATAACAGTCACAATCTGCAAAGCCTCACTAATAACAGCGAAAAACCAGTGAAATAACTGTGGCAATCTGCACAACCTCACTAATAACAGCGAAAACCACTGAAATAACAGTCACAATCTGCAAAGCCTCACTAATAACAGCGAAAACCAGTGAAATAACTGTGGCAATCTGCACAACCTCACTAATAACAGCGAAAACCACTGAAATAACAGTCACAATCTGCAAAGCCTCACTAATAACAGCGAAAACCAGTGAAATAACTGTGGCAATCTGCACAACCTCACTAATAACAGCGAAAACCACTGAAATAACAGTCACAATCTGCAAAGCCTCACTAATAACAGCGAAAACCAGTGAAATAACTGTGGCAATCTGCACAACCTCACTAATAACAGCGAAAACCACTGAAATAACAGTCACAATCTGCAAAGCCTCACTAATAACAGCGAAAACCAGTGAAATAACTGTGGCAATCTGCACAACCTCACTAATAACAGCGAAAACCACTGAAATAACAGTCACAATCTGCAAAGCCTCACTAATAACAGCGAAAACCAGTGAAATAACTGTGGCAATCTGCACAACCTCACTAATAACAGCGAAAACCACTGAAATAACAGTCACAATCTGCAAAGCCTCACTAATAACAGCGAAAACCAGTGAAATAACTGTGGCAATCTGCACAACCTCACTAATAACAGCGAAAACCACTGAAATAACAGTCACAATCTGCAAAGCCTCACTAATAACAGCGAAAACCAGTGAAATAACTGTGGCAATCTGCACAACCTCACTAATAACAGCGAAAACCACTGAAATAACAGTCACAATCTGCAAAGCCTCACTAATAACAGCGAAAACCAGTGAAATAACTGTGGCAATCTGCACAACCTCACTAATAACAGCGAAAACCACTGAAATAACAGTCACAATCTGCAAAGCCTCACTAATAACAGCGAAAACCAGTGAAATAACTTTGGCAATCTGCACAACCTCACTAATAACAGCGAAAACCACTGAAATAACAGTCACAATCTGCAAAGCCTCACTAATAACAGCGAAAACCAGTGAAATAACTGTGGCAATCTGCACAACCTCACTAATAACAGCGAAAACCACTGAAATAACAGTCACAATCTGCAAAGCCTCACTACATAACCAGCGAAAACCAGTGAAATAACAGTCACAATCTGCAAAGCCTCACTAATAACAGCGAAAACCAGTGAAATAACTGTGGCAATCTGCACAACCTCACTAATAACAGCGAAAACCACTGAAATAACAGTCACAATCTGCAAAGCCTCACTAATAACAGCGAAAACCAGTGAAATAACTGTGGCAATCTGCACAACCTCACTAATAACAGCGAAAACCACTGAAATAACAGTCACAATCTGCAAAGCCTCACTAATAACAGCGAAAACCAGTGAAATAACTGTGGCAATCTGCACAACCTCACTAATAACAGCGAAAACCACTGAAATAACAGTCACAATCTGCAAAGCCTCACTAATAACAGCGAAAACCAGTGAAATAACTGTGGCAATCTGCACAACCTCACTAATAACAGCGAAAACCACTGAAATAACAGTCACAATCTGCAAAGCCTCACTAATAACAGCGAAAACCAGCTGAAATAACTGTGGCAATCTGCACAACCTCACTAATAACAGCGAAAACCACTGAAATAACAGTCACAATCTGCAAAGCCTCACTAATAACAGCGAAAACCAGTGAAATAACTGTGGCAATCTGCACAACCTCACTAATAACAGCGAAAACCACTGAAATAACAGTCACAATCTGCAAAGCCTCACTAATAACAGCGAAAACCAGTGAAATAACTGTGGCAATCTGCACAACCTCACTAATAACAGCGAAAACCACTGAAATAACAGACACAATCTGCAAAGCCTCACTAATAACAGCGAAAACCAGTGAAATAACTGTGGCAATCTGAAATAACAGTCACAATCTGCAAAGCCTCACTAATAACAGCGAAAACCAGTGAAATAACTGTGGCAATCTGCACAACCTCACTAATAACAGCGAAAACCACTGAAATAACAGTCACAATCTGCAAAGCCTCACTAATAACAGCGAAAACCAGTGAAATAACTGTGGCAATCTGCACAACCTCACTAATAACAGCGAAAACCACTGAAATAACAGTCACAATCTGCAAAGCCTCACTAATAACAGCGAAAACCAGTGAAATAACTGTGGCAATCTGCACAACCTCACTAATAACAGCGAAAACCACTGAAATAACAGTCACAATCTGCAAAGCCTCACTAATAACAGCGAAAACCAGTGAAATAACTGTGGCAATCTGCACAACCTCACTAATAACAGCGAAAACCACTGAAATAACAGTCACAATCTGCAAAGCCTCACTAATAACAGCGAAAACCAGTGAAATAACTGTGGCAATCTGCACAACCTCACTAATAACAGCGAAAACCACTGAAATAACAGTCACAATCTGCAAAGCCTCACTAATAACAGCGAAAACCAGTGAAATAACTGTGGCAATCTGCACAACCTCACTAATAACAGCGAAAACCACTGAAATAACAGTCACAATCTGCAAAGCCTCACTAATAACAGCGAAAACCAGTGAAATAACTGTGGCAATCTGCACAACCTCACTAATAACAGCGAAAACCACTGAAATAACAGTCACAATCTGCAAAGCCTCACTAATAACAGCGAAAACCAGTGAAATAACAGTCACAATCTGCAAAGCCTCACTAATAACAGCGAAAACCAGTGAAATAACTGTGGCAATCTGCACAACCTCACTAATAACAGCGAAAACCACTGAAATAACAGTCACAATCTGCAAAGCCTCACTAATAACAGCGAAAACCAGTGAAATAACTGTGGCAATCTGCACAACCTCACTAATAACAGCGAAAACCACTGAAATAACAGTCACAATCTGCAAAGCCTCACTAATAACAGCGAAAACCACTGAAATAACAGTCACAATCTGCAAAGCCTCACTAATAACAGCGAAAACCAGTGAAATAACTGTGGCAATCTGCACAACCTCACTAATAACAGCGAAAACCACTGAAATAACAGTCACAATCTGCAAAGCCTCACTAATAACAGCGAAAACCAGTGAAATAACTGTGGCAATCTGCACAACCTCACTAATAACAGCGAAAACCACTGAAATAACAGTCACAATCTGCAAAGCCTCACTAATAACAGCGAAAACCAGTGAAATAACTGTGGCAATCTGCACAACCTCACTAATAACAGCGAAAACCACTGAAATAACAGTCACAATCTGCAAAGCCTCACTAATAACAGCGAAAACCAGTGAAATAACTGTGGCAATCTGCACAACCTCACTAATAACAGCGAAAACCACTGAAATAACAGTCACAATCTGCAAAGCCTCACTAATAACAGCGAAAACCAGTGAAATAACTGTGGCAATCTGCACAACCTCACTAATAACAGCGAAAACCACTGAAATAACAGTCACAATCTGCAAAGCCTCACTAATAACAGCGAAAACCACTGAAATAACAGTCACAATCTGCAAAGCCTCACTAATAACAGCGAAAACCAGTGAAATAACTGTGGCAATCTGCACAACCTCACTAATAACAGCGAAAACCACTGAAATAACAGTCACAATCTGCAAAGCCTCACTAATAACAGCGAAAACCAGTGAAATAACTGTGGCAATCTGCACAACCTCACTAATAACAGCGAAAACCACTGAAATAACAGTCACAATCTGCAAAGCCTCACTAATAACAGCGAAAACCAGTGAAATAACTGTGGCAATCTGCACAACCTCACTAATAACAGCGAAAACCAGTGAAATAACTGTGGCAATCTGCACAACCTCACTAATAACAGCGAAAACCACTGAAATAACAGTCACAATCTGCAAAGCCTCACTAATAACAGCGAAAACCAGTGAAATAACTGTGGCAATCTGCACAACCTCACTAATAACAGCGAAAACCACTGAAATAACAGTCACAATCTGCAAAGCCTCACTAATAACAGCGAAAACCAGTGAAATAACTGTGGCAATCTGCACAACCTCACTAATAACAGCGAAAACCACTGAAATAACAGTCACAATCTGCAAAGCCTCACTAATAACAGCGAAAACCAGTGAAATAACTGTGGCAATCTGCACAACCTCACTAATAACAGCGAAAACCACTGAAATAACAGTCACAATCTGCAAAGCCTCACTAATAACAGCGAAAACCACTGAAATAACAGTCACAATCTGCACAAGCCTCACTAATAACAGCGAAAACCACGTGAAATAACTGTGGCAATCTGCACAACCTCACTAATAACAGCGAAAACCACTGAAATAACAGTCACAATCTGCAAAGCCTCACTAATAACAGCGAAAACCAGTGAAATAACTGTGGCAATCTGCACAACCTCACTAATAACAGCGAAAACCACTGAAATAACAGTCACAATCTGCAAAGCCTCACTAATAACAGCGAAAACCAGTGAAATAACTGTGGCAATCTGCACAACCTCACTAATAACAGCGAAAACCACTGAAATAACAGTCACAATCTGCAAAGCCTCACTAATAACAGCGAAAACCAGTGAAATAACTGTGGCAATCTGCACAACCTCACTAATAACAGCGAAAACCACTGAAATAACTGTCACAATCTGCACAAGCCTCACTAATAACAGCGAAAACCACTGAAATAACAGTCACAATCTGCAAAGCCTCACTAATAACAGCGAAAACCAGTGAAATAACTGTGGCAATCTGCACAACCTCACTAATAACAGCGAAAACCACTGAAATAACAGTCACAATCTGCAAAGCCTCACTAATAACAACGAAAACCAGTGAAATAACTGTGGCAATCTGCACAACCTCACTAATAACAGCGAAAACCACTGAAATAACAGTCACAATCTGCAAAGCCTCACTAATAACAGCGAAAACCAGTGAAATAACTGTGGCAATCTGCACAACCTCACTAATAACAGCGAAAACCACTGAAATAACAGTCACAATCTGCAAAGCCTCACTAATAACAGCGAAAACCACTGAAATAACAGTCACAATCTGCAAAGCCTCACTAATAACAGCGAAAACCAGTGAAATAACTGTGGCAATCTGCACAACCTCACTAATAACAGCTAAAACCACTGAAATAACAGTCACAATCTGCAAAGCCTCACTAATAACAGCGAAAACCAGTGAAATAACTGTGGCAATCTGCACCAACACCTCACTAATAACAGCGAAAACCACTGAAATAACAGTCACAATCTGCAAAACCTCACTAATAACAGCGAAAACCAGTGAAATAACTGTGGCAATCTGCACAACCTCACTAATAACAGCGAAAACCAGTGAAATAACTGTGGCAATCTGCACAACCTCACTAATAACAGCGAAAACACTGAACTAACAGTCACAATCTGCAAAGCCTCACTAATAACAGCGAAAACCAGTGAAATAACTGTGGCAATCTGCACAAC
>CAXASF010000393.1:0-2500 GCA_963971475.1 Chrysops caecutiens | reverse complement strand
CAGCGTCGATAGTCATTAAAATGCGCGCGTCTTGTGGTTGTGTTCCGTTTTATACATCTCAAACATTCCCGCCCGCCTTCGCTGACTCAGCCAGCGAATAATTAGATTCGGCTTGATCAATTGGTAGAAAACATAGTTTGGAAATTGGGCGAGTGATAGCATTTGTGCTTTAGGGATAGCATCTTGAATAGTACAACCCGATTGTGGATAAATTCCTTCCACTTTGATGCATGTTCATTGTGCCAAGTATGGACTATTGATGAATCTGTCCACAAAAAGCATGGAATGTTTTCTAAATTGAGTGTTTTCTTACAGTAAACAAGTAATTTTGTCAATATGACTGATGCTGACAACTCAAGTCTGGGGATGGTTATCTGTTTCAGTGAGGCGACCTTATTTTTGAACATAATAATGATGAAGAGATTTGATGTTTCGATTTTATGCGAAGGTATACTACGGCTGCCGTAGCAGTTTGTGACGCATCGCAGAACCCATGAACTTCAAGTTGCATCTGGTGGTCGAAGCCAATCCATCGCGGAATTTCTATGTTCTTTATTTCCTCCAGACTGTGGAGGAGTTGATGCCACGTATTAAGTTGCGTTGGGCCTAGTAGGTCGGCCTAGCTCAATTTTACCGTCCATAGTTCCTGCATAAATACCTTGAAGCGAATAAAGAGCGGGGAGAGAAGTCCTAAAGGATCAAAATTGTGCGATTTTTGATAAAACTGACCGCTTTGTAGCTGGTCGCACATCGCCAGATTTCGAAGGCATGCTGAAGTGAAAACTATCGATATCTGAATTCCATAAAATCCCTTATGCAAGTACCACATTGCTGTTTAATTCTAAGATTGACGAGTCTAGTTTATGGTCGGGAGGAATGAAATTCAGGATTTTCATATCATTAGCAATCCATTTTCTTAGAGGAAACTGGCCTGCCATGCGCAGCTGATTAATTTGATGTGCCGTTTGTTGAGCCTCGAGAAGAGTGTTTGCTCCACCAAAGATGTCATCAACGTAGCGTCCTTTATTTAGCATTTCTAGTGCAAGTGGAAAATTACTTCCTTCATCTTCAATTAGTTGATCAAGTACCCGGAGCGTTCACTAGCTGGTCGTCTTTCTCCCAGAGAATTGCTTGATTTTTCCAATCGTCCTGGTGTACCTTTATTTGAGGGTACATCTTCTCAATGTCTGCTGAAAAGACATATTTAAACAAACGAAAGCGCATGAGGACATCAATTAGGTTAGTTTGCAACTTAGATCCCGTGTGCAATACTTGATTTAATGATAGACCGCCTGATGTTCTGCACGAACCATTGAAAACAACTCGCAGCTTAGTTGTTGACCTGTTGCTACGAAGTACCCCATGGTGTGGAAGGACAAATGAGGTTGTCTGTCCCGGGCTGTTAATTTCGATCATGTGACCTAATCGTTGATATTCATCTAGGAAGTCTTCGTGAACGGTTGAATGAGGCTGGGACCGAAATAATCCAACCAAATGAGGTTAGTTGAGCAATTGGCGAATTGCTGGGCCCTTTGATGATTGGTCCTTGCAATAATGATCCATAGACGTCTGCACCCAGGATGATGTCTACTGACCCTGGTTTGTGATATGACGGATCTGCAAGTGATATCCCCTTAAGATGCGGGAACTGGATTGTATTGATGTGTCCACATGGAATTAAATTCGTCAGTTTGGGTAGGATGATAGCTTGAATTTCTAGCTTAAATAATGATTCGAAATGAGGTCTTAAATGAAGTGAAGCGAGTCCTCTGGCCTTTGTAGTTTTATTATCTATCGTGTTTATTGACATTGAGCATGACTCTCGATGAGCATGAAGACGTTGTACCAGATTCTCGGATACGAGTGATCCTTGATCTAGCAGGATTCGAGCTTTAATGTGAACCCCATGTTGATTAAAAACGAGGACTTGAATTGTTGGCAAGAATACAATTTTTGATGACGCCTGTGTATGTGTTATTTGTTTTGGCGGGTAGGTTCCAGATGATTCATGACTCGCTGTTGTCTCATTGAAGTGGAGAGATGTGTGATGACGTTTCGCACATTTGACGCATCGTTTGGTAGATGGAGATTTATCGACGCGATGGTTTCCCAAGCAGTTGAAGCACAGATGGTGGTTTTTTATAAAGTCTCGTCGTTTGCTGGTTATCATTTGCTGATAGCTTGGACACCGTGTTAAAAAGTGGCCCTGCTGACATACCGCGCTTTTTATCTTATCAAAAGTGTTGACAGAGTTACTCGCATGAAAAACACGTGTAGCTGGAGTTCGGAATTGAATCGTTGGTTTTCTTGTCTGAGAGCGTTCAAACGCCTTCAAAGTTTGGATCCTTGACTCGATAAACTTTTCTAGTTGCGCCCATGCTGGTGGTTCCTTTGATGACCCTAAGTCTTGTTCCCACGCCTTGATAGATTCCGGATCTAACTTTTGGACGACAGCAAAAACCAGAATTGAGTCCCAATATTGAATTGGCTGTTTAAGCAT
>CAXASF010000391.1:100000-105000 GCA_963971475.1 Chrysops caecutiens | reverse complement strand
ATGCATTCTATGAAATCAATCGAATAAGTTCTTCCGAGTTTCTATATACAGAGACGCCAAAACATTATATTTAGGTAGATAAAGAAAAGAAATCGAAAAACCTCAAAGAGGAAGTAGTAGAGCTATTGCTACATTATTTTATGTTTTATGTTGAGATGTTCCATTTGAGACTTTTTTAGCTTCATGTTCGAGGTCCCATCAGGATTTGGGTACTGTTGGGAACATTATTTACTGCACATTTTCAGCACACGCACGACGTGTCGCATGAAATTATGGAGAGTGGCGTGAATATTTATTAGAAGTAAAAGAGTGTTAGTCCTCTCAGCAGTTAAGAGAGTTATTTGCCATATCCTATTTGTGGTATGAACGTTCCTACAAATGCATTAGATTTGTGTAATGAATTCAAAATATTCAGGTGTGAAGACGTTTTGAGAAATTCTTCAGAAAATGATTCATATAACCGTGCTTTATTAGCTATTTAGGAAACTTTTTTCAGTAAACGATTCATTAGGTACTCCAACTAAACTTTTCGGATATAAGACTATTTTACGCTGTGGAGATTTTTGACGAATATTGCCACCTACATCTCACGGTACACGTGTACCACTTATTGAGATACCACTTATTGCCTTACTTCATGGTCCAAAATTTCAAAATTCCACAAAATTACCTTTACTCAAAACATGAAAGCTTTACCTCATGAGATTGAATTCGTTGAATTTCTTAAATCTCTTGGTAATGGAACTTTACCCACATTTCCAGATTACAGCCAAGATGTTATTGAAATTCCTTCCCATTTAGTTAGCTGCAACTTCTTGATTCCAGATACTTATGGCAATGTATCTGAAACCATAAAGTCTAACAATATTCTCAATTCGGTTATATTAGCTCCCAAATATGAAGGCTGTACTTTCATTGATGCAGAAATCTCTAACAGCCTGGCCGGAGAGAAACGAATATATTTGAGTTCCGATAAAATCTAGAGTGATGATTATAGAGAGCAAAATAATTTTCCAGTAGCATTTTTAAAATCAGTTGATGTAAGTTGGCTCCCGATTCCACAAATTTATTTTAAAAACAAAATTGCATACTTTTACTTATTCGTAATTTGTGTACAGGACATGACTTGCTTGGTCAATGGTACACCTATTCGTTTAGTTCAAATGCAAAAGAAAATTTTTTGGATTGTGAGATTTTTAGCAGGAGTTTTCCGAAACACACGTATTTCGACACGTGTGACGTATTTTTGCCTTTTTCTTTTCAAGAAACTCATCTTCCCGTCATTCTGGCTTTTGCGATGACAATAAATAAATCCCAGGGGCAAACGTTTCAAAAATCAGGAATCTTACTCAAACAACCTATATTTTCTCACTGTTAATTGTATGTTGTAGCCAGTAGAGTTAGATCGTTTAACCGATTGCGTGTTTATATGTATTTCTGAAACACAAAGCCAATGTCACTTGGCAGAAGATGAAAGAATTTTTACAAAAAGTATTTTGTATGAGAAAATTTTAAGATCTTTTATTATCCGCAACCACACCCGCAAGGTTTTTGAAAATTATAGATAGGGCCTCATTCAATATAGATGTACTTTGACGTACAAAATGAGCTGAAATGATATCTACTACAGTCTGAACTAACTAACCTTTTTACTTACAATGCTACTGTTTATATAGCTCCATGCGCGGGCTATTAGAATGAGCGGAGCGAACAACGGGGGTTGTGCCCCTAGTAAAATAAATTGTGCTAAACATTTTTTACAAATTGTACACCAAAATTTAAAAACTGTACAGTTGAACATCAAACTTTTTAGCAGTTGTACCTATTCGTGGTGAGAGCTTGTTACGATTCCACCCAATAACGGGTAAAGTGTAGCGTTGCCAGAATCAAAAAATCTGTCTGCAGCGTTTCTTGGCACACACTTTTTCAAGAAATTAATGCAAGTGAAACTATCAATGCAACTAGGATGAGAACCTATCTGTAAGATGGGTGGGCATAGTCGAACTCCTACAAAAGAGAAATCGTCCATGGCAGCTCCACTATCATCTCCAGACAAGACGAAATCTCCCAGCATGCCGCTGGCTCCTGAACGATCTCCCAGTGTCCCTTATCTTAATGGAGCGGGCTCCCCAGCTCCGTCAGTGGTAAAAAAACCAGGTACGATAAAGACCCAAACAGGAATCGACCGCTACATTGTTTCGAAGCGCAAACCTACCAGTCCAGCTGATTCGGCGAATAGTGCGAAGAAACTCAACCCCGACTTAAAGTTGAATAGCCGTTTCGCTTTACTTGCGGACTGTTAGGAAGGCGATTATAAAATAACTGAAAAGCCAGCGAAACCAGCTCCGCTATATCTACGTAAAACCCCAATGCGAGGGGTCATTAACCTACTACGATCGATAGTAGAACAGAATATCTTTGTGTGCACAAATTTGAAGCGAGGACAAATTAACGAGGTTGAAATGCAGCTAGACAAAATTAATAACTACAGGAAAGTCGTCAATGTGCTCGACGAGAAACAAGTCGATCACTAGACGTTTCGACTTAAAGAAATGCGGGGGCTCTCCGTAGTGATTAAAGGCCTTGAAGGAGATATGGAGCCAAATGATGTGAAAGAGGCGCTAATTGAAAAAGATTTCAAAGTGCAAAGTGTCTCTCAAATATTCAACAGATCTAAAATCCCACTGCCGCTCTTCAAGATAGAACTTGAACCTCTTAGACTGAAACAAGGTCAGGTGCACCCCATTTAAAACCTGACTTGTCTTCTGTACCGCGTGGTATCCGTTGAGAAACCACATAAACGTTCTGGTCCGGTTCAATGCCACAACTGCCAAGAGTACTCACACACAAGAGGCTACTGCAAGCTCCCTCCGATCTGTGTAGTTTGCAGCGGAATACATAGTACAAAACAGTGCCCAAAACGGAAAAACGATGAAACAGCGCGTAAATGTGCTAACTGTCAAGGACCGCATATGGCAAACTATCGTGGCTTCCCGGTGTAAATTCTACTGAAGCAGTCAAATAGTGATGATAGCAGTCAATAGATTGCAGCTCGAAACACACGCACTGGTCTTCCCGTTTGACCACTACTCGTGGCAGAATATTACATAAGGTTATATTGGATTGTGGATACGACTTCTCATCTTGTGGAACGCCAACGTACTGGCCATCGGATGCAAACAAGCTAACAGACCTGTTGGACTTTGCAGTCACGAAGAATATGAGTAGATGGAAAATCCCAAAGACCAGTACTCTGTTTGGTCTATCGTCGGATCATTCCCAAGTTATTCTGGAATACTTCATGGTTAAGGAGGTAAACCAAATTTCAAACAGTCTCACCAATTCTTCCACTAACTGGTTGAATTATAACAATACAATATTACAATATAAATTACGCTGTTAAATAATCTATATATAAATAGGCGACACGTATTTTTGTTATCCCTTTTACAGGAAACCAGGTGGAATTACCAGCATAAAAATTATACCATTCGTAAGATTAGTTTTTCCTCTATGTGCATCACCTAATTTTTTTTCTTAAATTTAATTATAAATTAGTTTAATTTTAAATTGAAATTAAAAAATTCAATGGGATAGTATGTGTGAATTGAGCACACGTATAGCGTAGATGATGCTTTTGGGAAGAATGTGTGAGTGTGAATGTTTTACTTTTTGCCTGGAAATATGCAACCATATGTGAATTTTTGGTTTGTGTCCCCGATACATAACAAGTACTAAATTAGTCGAAAACCAAACCAAATGGATCAATTTTCTACAGGTGACACAAACCAAAAGAATTAACATATAATTGCATTCCCCTACGAAAAAATTAAAATATAGAACATACTTATGTAACATTATCATTAGCAGAGATCATACTGAATAAACAACCATTTATGCCAAATACGTGCATTCTTTTCACTCAAACCTAATATCTATGCCAATGATAATGTGAGGGGCAAATGCAGCCATACCACAGACAATATTCACATGTTCATTCTTTTGTTTTTTGCCTGGAAGAAGGCAACCGTTGGCTATTAAAATTGCATTCTTCCTGACAAAAGCCAAAACAATGAACATATGGCCACAGACAATAATATGGATGCAATACCACAGACAAATTTAAAGCCATCGTTTACTTATACCATTGTTTTTTTTTCTAATTTGATAAAAATGTATGCAAATTTTATTTAAAAAAATATGGAAAATCACAATTTTACAGTTATTTCTAGAAAACGCGAAGTTATCTTTCACGAATATTTATGGAAAGCGAACGAAAGTCTGAATTTTATCATGTTTCCCAACTTTTGTATGGACCCACATTTAAAACATTATTTAGAGAAATATAATATATGGCCAAAAGTTGGGAAATGCAAAAATAATAGGGGTTGGTCATACCCCCCAGAATGCTTGATTTAGCCGCCACGAGCCAAAAACTGTTTAAAATTGAAAATCTGAAATTATATCATATTTCCAAACTTTTGTCTGCTCGCCCTTAAAATCTCAATTTAGAGAAAAAAGAAAAGGGAAATGAAGGTTGGTACGTTTGTACGGAAATTCCAGATATATTTTATTTACAATATACAATGCATATCCCACAACTTCATAATTTAGTTAAAAACAACATGATCCACGGTTCATGTGGTTTATTGAATCGTATCCCCGTCTGTATCAGAGATGGTGAATGCAGCAAAAGCGTTTCTAAGGACTTTTACAATACAACTCAGGGCAATGTTAGATGCGCCGTGTTAATGCTATAACAGTTGACTTTCGTGGCCACTCTGTTGACAGCCGTTATGCTGTTCCTTAAAATCCATATCTTTTAGCGAAATTTGATTGCTACTTAAATGTGGAAGTTCTTGGCACAGTTAAGAGCCTAAAATATATGCACAAATATGTTAATAAGGGGTACGACTGTGCCTCATTACAGTTTGCAAGAGTTTGAGGAGGAGTTGAGGGCAAAGTTTATATAGATGAAAACAATAGCTCTTTGTCCGTTC
>CAXASF010000391.1:67500-75000 GCA_963971475.1 Chrysops caecutiens | reverse complement strand
CAGAAGATATACAACAAACACCAGAAGAGCCAGAAACAGACATAGTGCAGCTGAGACACGGGAGAAGGTATTGTAAGACAAACTCGGACCAAGGAAAAGACGACCACGCCAGCAACCAACAGGGGCCAACAGCAAACACACGAACAGAAATCGAGAAAAAAGAAATTGGGGAAACAAAAGAAATAGAAAGCAAGAAAATGGCCAACATACAATTAGTAAATAACGTACTACACAACAACGTACCCATACTAATAGGGGAAGACGGCCCCCGAAAACAAAACGAAGTGAATGAGTTCATTAGCTGCGCACGCCTAGGATACGAGACGCTCACTGAAGCACAGGATAAGGCGCTTTTTATAAGATTGTTACCGACACGACTAAGAGGAAGAGCCCTAGAAGTTGCACAAGCTGGAGTCAACAATACACTCGAAGACATATTCAACACCCTCAAATCAAACCTAATCCAGACCACCTCGTACATAACACTGAACACCCAATTAAGAAACGTGCAGCAATTACCTATGGAAACACTGATGGGTTATTTCAATAGAGTTAAATCGTTAATAAATGCTTGCAAGAACGCAGCAGAACAACAATACGCCAACGGTGGTGAGGAGCTAAAAATAGAAATCGAGGAAGTGGGCTTACATTGCTTCAAGTTAGGGATAACAAACTCTAACTACAAGTTCAACCTTCTCCAAGATTGCGATAACAACTTAGAATCCTTGGGGAGGAAAATAGCAAGGCTTGAGTAGACCGAGCAATGTATGAATCAACACCTAGCTAGTCAGCAACCCGTAATCCCAGGATTACCCACGATGGACGCGGCTAGGAACCAGATTCAAAATCAAGTGAAAAGAGAACCTCGAACGTTTGCGCAAAATCAACAACAACCACAATACCAGTTGGCGAGAAACTATAATGGGTACCAAGAGACGCCAAGAAACTACAACACCAATACACCCCGGGAGAAACAGGATAAACGGCAGATAAAATGTCATTTTTGTGGAAGACCAGGACATGTAATAGCTGAGTGTCGTACAAAGCAAATGACACCATTCTGCACGAACTGTAAGACGTATGGACACACGACTCAGAACTGTAACGCGCACGGCAGAAACCAACAAAACCTACCTTCAAATGGATATAGAGGGCGTCAGGTGAATCACACCACCGCAAACATAGCAAACGAGAAATGTAACTTCTGTTTGGAAGGAGGACACACAGAAGACCGGTGCTTTTTAAGGGAAAGGTGGGAACGAATACAACGAGAAAAACAAGCAGCACACATACAGCCGGAAAACTACGAGGAGACGACCGGGCACACCACGAGTCGTCGCTAATAAGAAATGGGAAGCGGTGTGAAACATGTCCAGACGTTCCTATAGTAAATCTACCCCTAAACATTGCAAGAAGTAGCAGGAATAAATTCATAGTGGACACAGGCGCCGAAATACGTCTAATAAAGGAGGAAGAAATTAAGGAATCAATAAAAAAGGACATAAATAGGGAGGAGATAATCAGATTAAACACCATTTCAGGGGAGATTTCCACTAAAGGGACCATCACAGGACACATAAGTTTAGAGAAGTTATATCCATGTAAATTCCATATCATCGAAACTGTCAACGAAAGTGGCATAACGGGCCTGCTGGGCAATGACTTCTTGTCCAGACATTGCAACATCGAGGGCCCCGCGAAGAAGCTCGTGTTCTTGCCCACAAGTAATGGACAAAGAACGGTTAGAAAACTAATAAATCTAGAAACTAACTTGAACACTGAAGAGAGGAGGGAAATGCATAAAGTAATCGAAGAATTCCAAGACGTTTTTCATTTACCGGGAGAGAAACTGGGACACACAGCTACAGTGCAGCATGAGATACAGATACAACAAGGGAAACAACCTATCAAGTGCAAGATGTACCGGCTGCCGGAGACGCAAAGAGAGATAATCACGGAAGAAATAGAGAGATTGCTGGACGAAGACATAGTCGAGCCGAGTTGGAGACAATGGAACGCACCACTACTAGTTGTCCCCAAGAAACCCGGCCCCGATGGACAGAAGCGATGGCGAATAGTGGTCGATTATAGGAAACTAAATGAAGTCACCGAAGGGGACGCTTATCCACTACCCAGGATTGAGGATATCCTGGACCAACTAGGAAATTCTCGGTACTTCTCGGTACTCGACCTCGCCAGTGGATATCACCAAATACCTATGAAACCGGAGGATTGCGACAAAACGGCGTTTAGTACCCCGTATGGACATTACGCCTTTAAGCGTATGCCTTTCGGCCTAAAGGGAGCACCAGCGACGTTCCAGCGTCTCATTAATCACGTGCTGACCGGATTACAGGGTCTACAATGCTTCGTATACCTGGATGACATAGTAATATACGGTAGAAACCTAATGGATCATCAAACGAAGCTACGAACCATATTACAACGACTGAGAGCACACAACCTGAAGTTGAACGCGGAGAAATGCAGTTCTCTAAAGTCTTTTTAATATTATTATCTAAAATATTTTCTAAAGTATTATACGCCTTACTAAATCTTTCTTTCACCTTGATGGCTAGTTCTTTATCAACATTTAAGATTTCTAGATATTTTGTGTTGAATTTAAGTTTGATGCTTCTTAGCTCTGTTAACTTTATTAATAAATGAGAAGAGGAGTATATTCTATTTGGGTTTTTAGTGAAATTTATCGTTGTCTTATTAATATTTTCTATTACAGTTTCTATGTCATTCATTTTTTACACATGCTGAACAGATATTTGCCTTTTTACAGTATTGTTTAAATATTCTTTCAGTTTTTTCATCAATGAAAATCCTCCAATTAAAATTCCTAAAACTACTAAAATCAATTCTATATCCCCCAAAAATCTACTTTGTAGCGTTTCTCCGACATTCGATGTAGAAGTCCCAGCATTGTTATTTATTATTAATTCTTCTTTTATTTTTGAACCCGATTTGCCCATTTTAAGGTATAAGTGTTACAATGTTGTATTTTAGTGTGTTCTTGCTTTATTTTTGTTTTTCATATATAATTTCCTTTCAGATTTTATTTGTTTTATTTTTTGAACAAAAACATCTTTTTCTTGTCCTTTGCTTATACTGGCTAAAAAATATAGATTTGCCAGCTCCTTTCTAATCTTATTTAATTTTCCTCCTCTGGTCCTCTGTCTTTTTATAGATGAGGATGTTGCTTTCACCGTTGATTTCTTATTCTGCGGCTGTTGAATCTGCCTCTTCCTATATTCCTCCAACGTTATTGTTTTCCTTTTCTTCTGGGCATTGACGTCCTCTTCAAACTCGTTTTTGTTTTGCTGCTTGCGGTATTTGGAAATGGGGATTGGCCTTGGTCCAACAGTCACATCCTTCAAAGCTTGGTGTAATCTTTCCTTCAGTGTTGACACTGAATTTGCAGGATCGCCATGTAATGTTTGGATATCGTTATTTGAATATTAAATTATTGCCTTTGCATATCTGCAAATTGGCATACTCACTCGTGCAGTGCTGCTCGCTTGTGAGAATGTAAACAATTTGATTAAAGTTTACTGGTCTTGATAAGACTGATTTATTCGGTATTATCATACAGTTTTTATACTAAATTTAACCCTTTGTTTGTGATCCCCACCAAGTACATTTAAAGAATATTCTTTGTCATTAATCAATCATAACTAAGGAATGTATGATTGACCTAATTCTAGCTAATTATGCTAGCTTATCCAAAATAAATACAAATATCCTAAAAGTAGGCAACTTACTAGCTGCAATTAACTTTAGTTGTTTTTCTTACTAACAGCATTCTACTAACTTAATCTTACTAACAGCATTCTAACAATTATTCTATATAACAATTTATTCTTCTTAGTTCCTAACAATTTGTAATTTATAATATCCTTACACCTTGGACACAAGTGCACGACAGAAGGAGTAGAACCGGATCCGAGCTTGGTAGATAGCGTAAGAAATTTCCCGACACCTAGAACAATCCGTCAAGTACAGTCCTTTTTAGGACTAGCCAATTACTACAGGAAATTTATATCGGACTTCTCCAAGATAGCAGCACCAATAAATAATCTCTTGAAGAAGGATGTGAAATTCAAATGGGATGAAAGTTGTGTGAACGCCTTCAACACCCTCAAACAGAAATTAATAAGTCCACCAGTACTTAGATACCCAAACTTTAAAGAACCATTCAAGCTGTACACGGATGCGAGCGGAGGAGCACTTGGCGCAGTTCTAGCACAAGGCCCGGATAAAGATGAGAAACCCATAGCTTATGCTAGTAGGACATTAAACGCAGCAGAAAGAAACTATTCTACAATAGAGCGGGAACTCTTGGCCATAGTATGGGCAGTTAAGAATTTCAGGTGTTACTTATACGGCAGACCGTTCAAAGTATTCACCGACCACAAACCCCTAAAAGGAGCGATTAGGATCAAAGACCCGACACGCCGAATACTTCGGTTGTGGCACAAGCTGTCCGACTACACCTTTGAAATTGAGTACAAGGAAGGCAAGAAAAACAGTAACGCAGACGCCCTTAGCAGAATTCCATACGAGGTGATGGTCACCACACGGAAACAGGCACGAGAACAACAAGAACAAACCTCAGAAACCGGGGAGGAGATTGCTCCAGGAAAAGAGTCCACGGAACAGAATTCACTGGACGACCCATCCGTACAAGAAAAACCACAAGTAAGGATCTTGAAAGACCCTCAGGACATCGAGACCATACTACGCGACTGTCATGACGCCCCTCTGGGAGGACACCAAGGAGTTCTTAAGACATATCACCGCTTAAAGAGAGAGTTCTACTGGAAGGGAATGATGAAGGATATTAAAAAATATATACGAAAATGTAGGAAATGTCAAATAAATAAATTAAGTAGAGAGCACAGAGAACCGATGGTCATTACAGACACCGCCAAAAAACTCTTCGACAAGGTCTACATGGACATAGTGGGTCCGCTCCCCGAAACACCACGCGGAAACAAATATATCTTAAGTTTCGAAGACGATTTGACGCGCTTCATGGACGTGATACCACTCCAAAATATGGAGGCGAAAACTGTGGCACAGGCTTTAGTAGAAGAAATAATTAGTCGATACAGAATACCAGCAAAACTAATCACCGACCAAGGAGCCAACTTCACTTCCGAAATGTTCAGGGAAGTGTGTAAGTTTTTTAAGATACGGAAGATCGAAACAACACCATACCATCCTCAATCCAACGGAGCATTAGAGAGATCACATAGGCCTCTAATTGAGTATCTAAGAAATTTTGTAGACGACAACCAAACTAACTGGGATGAGCATCTGCGAGCAGCAATGTTCGTCAGGAACAATAGTATGCACACAACTACAAAATTAACGCCTATGGATTGCTTATACGGCTTCTCAGCCCCCCTTCCCAACAATCTAAAGAAAGCTCCCCAACCAGTGTACGATCACGAGAATTATTTCCTGCAACTAAGAAATAAACTCCAGAGAGCATATCAAACCGCGCGAAGGAATTTGGAAGAGAGTAAGATCCAGTCTAAAGAATATTATGATTTGAAGACAAATCCAATCAAAATCCATGTTGGAGATCAAGTGCTTCTAAGAAATACGGCCCGACGAAACAAACTGATTCAACATTGGACAGGGCCCTACCGAGTCACGGCAATAAATACCCCGGTCAACACCACTATTCTAATAAAAAATAAGAAACGTCGCGTACATAACAACCGTTTAAAACTGTATAACTAACATTAGAACGCCTCCTCACAACCACTATAGACCGACCATCGTTAATAATTATACTTTAACGTTAATAATTACTAGTTTCAAAATGGACCAAAACACTACACCCGTTGAAGTCGATGACCTAGGACTGACCAAGGCCGAGTGGGACAACATCCTACAGGAAGCGGACCAGTTGTATCAGCAAATTCAAGCTAACATCACCCTGCGAGAGACGGACCAGATGTCTCAACAACTACAACTGGACGAGCCTGAAACCGAGGACCCGAAATACTGCCAGCCCCAGGAGGGAGCGAAAAACATTCGCGGACGAAACCCAAGGCGGAAAACCCGAAGCAACTAATTTAAGACGAAACGCACATGTAAATTACAAAATGAAATAAAAGGAAACTACCGGATACAAAAGCTATGAAACTAGCCACCTAAGATTAAAACTATCCTAATTATAACAATAACACTATACTTAAACTTAAATCGCGCGAACCCCCTAGACGCCTATTACTTAGAACTACGAACTAATACTAAGCATAAACCACTCTTACCACAGAAACCGTCACACTCCGCAATACAAAACTGGTACTCGTCCTTGTTACCCCGGGAAATACCATTCACCCTGGGGGGGGGGGAACTTCTAAAAGGGGGAGGAATGTTGTGAGACGTCAGACCACCAAAAAATAAAATAGATTAACACAACAAAATAAAGTCAACATAAGACACTCACCATACCTAGGATACCGGAACCTACAGAACAAATTCACCAAAAACATAACAACATAACCAGTATGTACTCACCAAGAGTATTATGCGCTCCCCAACAACCAGCATAAAAGCATACGGCACCGGAGAAAACAAAAGGCACGTGTCACCAACAAACAACACCAGCCCGAAGCGTTCAACACAAAACAACGCTGGAAAAAATCAATATATAGTAAACTGGTTCTGTAATACTTACCACAACATCGCCGTCCACATAGAACCACATAAATCCACATAAAAACACATAAGAACACCTAAACGAAATGTAAACAAACGCGCACGCTCATCGGCTGTCACTTGACTAACACGTCACAAAGCCAAACACAAGTGGGAACGTAAGTTCTAAAAAACTTAAATGCTCACCACCTGATGGAGCCACCGTACAGTGGAAGATATTTTGTGAAATATGGCAACCGCGCATTAACGGACGAAATTCCCGGTTTTCAAATATAAAAAACCAACGAAAAGCTAAGGACAGCATTCAGTTTGGAAAGCTACACCTAACCAACAGGAAAAGTGAGTACGACTGGAACCGAAAGCGGTTAGTGCAGCCCATCGGTGAAACCCAGAAATCAGGGTGAAAGTGGTTACATAATCCATCACCAAAAATTTCTAATTTTTGAGCCGAACAAGGTTCCAGAAACCTATCGGCATTTTGGGGACGTCCCAAACGAAAGTGGTTAGTAAACCCATCGTTTAACGTCCCACCCGAACACGGTTCCTGGAACCTATCGGTTTTTTGGGGAATTCCCGAGTTGAAAGTGGTTGTCTAAACCCATCAACTAGGCCCCTTTTTCACCGTAATAACCTTCTGGTCTATCCCCAGTGCCAGAAGCCAGCAAGAAGACGTTGACAGAGGCGCTGCGTGATTCGGGGGCAGGTCCTAGGCCAATCACGATTGAAGAGTACCGCGCCAGGAACTCTGCCAAACTAGAGGCCAACCGTCCAACCCCTCCGTCCAACGTAACCATCAAACGACGCACAGGAGTT
>CAXASF010000391.1:20000-22500 GCA_963971475.1 Chrysops caecutiens | reverse complement strand
CAACGCATTAATGCAGTCAGACTGGCAAAGCTCTGCTTCAATTGTTTACGTGGTAACCATCGTACCAACGAGTGCAATCGAGGTGATTGTTTTAAATGTAATAAGCATCACCATACCATATTACATTTGGAAAAATCAGATACAAAACAAGGAGAGGAAGAAAACATTACGGCATGACCAACAAAAAACTCGAGTCATCGAAAAAACAGCGTTGTATTACTCAACCAAGGCAAAATGGAAGATTTGATGGTAACTGCAATGGTTAACATTCTAAACAACAATCATCGACCAATTCGTTGTCGTGCAATTTTGGATACAGCTTCGACAGCAAACTTAATTACAACGCGACTAGCTCATAGCCTTGGTTTACCCAAACAACAATATACATTATCTATTGGTGGACTCGGTGATATGCAAACATCAACATCGCAATCGATTACAGCTACCGTACAGTCTCGATACAGCACTTTTCAAAAAACTCTTCAATTTTTCACGGTACCAGAAATTACCAAAATACATCCAGTCAATCACATCGATCGCAAAATAATCGACATTCCCGAAAATATACACCTAGCTGATCCGACATTTCACATTCCTTCAACAATTGATTTACTCATCGGCGCTGGCCCAACGCTATCAATGATTTTACCACACAATCAGGCACTATCGAAACCAGGAAGTCCAGATTTGTTCCTACAAAATTCATCTTTGGGTTGGATCATCGGTGGTACCATAACAATGCCATCGAAATTGAAGAAACCATTTCCTTCCAACCATACAATATCATGTCATGTAACCACAAAACAAGCCCTAAAGGAAATTTGCAGAACCTGGGAACTGGAAGAGGGTCCAAAAGGCAAACACTGGACGGAAGAAGAGCTGGTATGCGAAAACATCTTTAAAACGAAGCATCAACGAAATCCGGATGGAAAGTATATAGTTGCTTTACCATTCAATACAAACAAAACATTATTAGGCGAATCACGATCGCAAGCACTCAAACGACTCACATATTTGGAAAGCAAATTTCAAAGACAGCCAGAATTCAAGAAACAATACACAGCCGTAATAAAGGAATATATGCAATTAGGACACATGGAATTAGCAAATAATTATACGCCAGGATCAGAGGGTTTTTATTTACCTCATCATGCAGTTATTAAGGAATCAAGTGCCACTACCAAGCTGCGAGTGGTGTTTGATGGATCTGCAAAATCATCATCTGGGCTATCTTTAAACGATACGCTCATGGTAGGACCAACCATTCAAGATGACATAGTGACACATCTACTACGTTTTAGATTGTATATATTCGTGCTCAGTGGAGATATCGAAAAGATGTATCGCCAAACTTGGGTTCGTCCAGAAGATCGAAAATTTCAAAAAATCTTATGGCGGGATGATGATGGGATAATCAAAGACTATCATCTTAACACCGTCACATTTGGTCTAGCGTCGGCGCCCTTTCTTGCAATACGTAGTCTTCACCAACTAGCAGAAGATGAAGGACATTTGTATTCAAAGTCAGCAGAAATACTAAAAACCAACATGTATGTAGATGATTTGCTGACAGGCGCAAATACGATTGAAGAGTTGAGACAAATCAGAGATCAAATCATCTATATATTAAAACAAGGCAAGCTCAATATAAGACAATGGGCCTCCAATGAACCACAACTCCTAGAAGATCTACCCAAGGAGAGTATCAATACAAAACTCCAAATTGAGTTGAATCCCATTTTAAAAACATTGGGAATCAAATGGCAATCCCATGAAGATACCATCAACTATACGCTAGAAAAATTACCAACCGAAGCTACGATGAGAGTAATTTTGTCAGAAATTGCAAAAATATTCGATCCACTAGGATTATTAGGACCTATCATAATATCAGCGCGGTTGATTTTACAAGAGTGTTGGCGTCAACAAGTCTCATGGGATCAGGAACTTCCAGCTGATATAAAAAGCACATGGAAGGACTATGCAGAACAATTCAACAAAGTGAAACTCCTTCAGTTCACCAGAGGAGTAGTACCACCAAATACAGTCAATATTCAACTCCATGGTTTTTCTGATGCCAGTGAGAAAGCATATGGAGCCTGTATATACCTCAGATGCACCACTTCACTCCAAGAAACACACACACAACTACTTTGTGCAAAAGTGAAATTAGCTCCTCTAAAAAACGTCACACTTGCACGACTGGAACTTTGTGCTGCACAAATGCTTGCCAATCTTTATCACAATATTAAAGAATGCATACAAGTTAAAATTCTTCAAACCACTTTTTGGACTGATTCAACTATTGTTTTACATTGGATAAATACACCAACATACCAACTGAAAACATTCGTCGCTAATAGAGTAGCAGAAATACAAACAAAAACAAATGCAAAACTTTGGAGACATACACGTACAGCTGATAATCCTGCAGATGCGATTTCAAGAGTTCAATCTCCAACAAAATTCATACACAATCATCTGTGGAAATAGGGACCAT
>CAXASF010000390.1:35000-40000 GCA_963971475.1 Chrysops caecutiens | reverse complement strand
ATGCTACGATGATTCTGAGAGGATAACCAGCTTTGTGTATCTTTGGTAGGGCGTCAGCTTTAGGTAACACACAATTGTGTTTAATGTATGTTTTTTTAGCAAACTCGTTAATGTAACCTTTCTTGAACCAGTTATTAATGATTTCGTTATGTTCATTTTGTAGAGATCGGTTATAGTCCTTATTAGGTAATGTTTCATATACTGTTACGTCTTTTAGTATGTCCTTAACTTTGTTAACATATTCCGTCTTGTCAAATAATACAGTAGTGTTGCCCTTATCTGCTCTAGTGATCATTAGATTATTATTCTCTTTTAAGAATTGTTTGACAATCCGGAATTCAGAATTGGAATTACACTTATTATTAACATTTTTATATTTAAGCTTCTTACTTATATTAGTCAAATTAAAAACTAAATCTTCTCTATCTTGATCTACATACATCTCGTCGATCTTATGACATTCCTTCTCGAAGTCTTTGATATATTGCAAAACAGGGAAGTTACTTTTGTCAAAAGTTAGATTGTGTTTGGGACCTAACTGGAGAATTTGACTCACTTCTGTTGGAATACTGCAGGAGCTTAGGTTTTTAAGCCATTTATCATTTAAAATGGGTTTTTTGAAAATATCAATGTTGGCTACTTTATTTTTTAATAATAAATCAAATTTTTTATTGACGGTGGCTCTGATTTTTTCATTTAACTGTTTGTCTTTGTTTACGATTGATTCAAAAGTTATTTTATCAATTTTGTTGCTTAGAATTCTATCAATTTTTTCAATATTTGATGAAATTATGTTGGCATCTTTAATAAGTTGTTTGATTTCCAGCTTAAGTATTTTGCTAAGAAAGCACTCAGTGATGTTACTAAATTTAGTGGAATTTTTTCCATCAAAGAAGTTTTTTGTGCTAATATTAAATATGTTGTGAAGATGTTTGGGAATTAATTTGTGATTTCTGCATTTCTTTAAAAACATGACTTGGTTGTATTTCTTAAGTAATTTTTTTGATAAGTTGATCCTAAGCCCTACTGATTTCGAAGTTGTTTTTCCAAACCTCGTATAGATGTTTTGTAGGAATCCCATGCTCGCCTGTCCAATATTATTATTATTATTATTATTATTATTATTATTATTATTATTATTATTATTGTAATTATTATTACTTTTTTTATTATTATTATTATTATTATTATTATTGTTATTATTATTATTATTATTATGATTATTATTATTATTATTATTATTACTAGTATTATTATTATTATTATTATTTTTATGATTATTATTATTATTATTATTATTGTTATTATTAATAATATTATTATTATTATTATTATTATTATTATTATTATTATTGTTATTATTATTATTATTATTGTTACTAGTATTATTATTATTGGCGTGGCCTGGTTTGGGAGCGGTAGGGTAGCATCTGACCGGTCGCTGACACAGATGTGCAACTACACGTGTTCCTGAACAAGTGCTTACATTACCTCCTCGTGGTGGCCCCCGGTAACAATTACAGCAAGCAACCGCTTCTGTGATTGGCTAAAATTGTAAGTGCGAAACCACAACAAGACTTAACAAAAAGGAGAATGGATTGTTCTGCGTCGCGACACACTGGGAGTGCCCTAAGTCCAGGGCTGATGTGAGCTTGCTCTGCCGAGGTGATAGTCGTGACGTATGATCAGGAACCAGCCGCTTCGGACCTTGATCAGGAAGTACGTATTGGACTCAGGAGTAGAAGCCTGAGTTGCTCCGGGCGATCTCCGGTTCGTCCGTGTATTCCGGAACCGGTAAAGCGTAGGCTGGGCCTCAGGGAACTGGGGTGGGATACGTCCAAGGGTATACCCGCTCCCAGCTATTACGGTCCGCCCCCTTACGTACGATGCGCTGGCTACAAAACATATGGATAGCAACACAAACACAACAAATAAGAATAAACAACAAACAAGAATCGAACAAGAAAGCAGGGTAGAAAGGATCGACCAAGTAGGACCAGAAGGAGTAACCCCTACCCAAGCTTTCGGTAGAAGCCGCCTGGTGACGCGCACACCGCCACAACAGACTAGCGGAAATAATAATCCGCACTCTCAATTAGCTGATGTAGCAGAAAAAACGCCTACCAGCAAGTTACGACATGAGGGATTAGATCACTCTCCGCGACAACAATTGATTTTGAAATATAGAGAGGAAGAGGATGCGGCGTTGGCCAGCTGTCGACGTGCATTAGAAAATATGAAATTTGCAATGACAAAACAAAAAAAATATTTCAAAAACGGTGCAGGATAGCGCCGACGAGCTCGAGGAGCTCTTCGATGTTATCGCAGCATGCAGAAAGACCTGGCAGAATACGGAAGAAGAAGTAAAACGAGCAAAATTACGCAAGGACGCTGAGAAGGACAATAACTGTACTAGTGGAACCCCTCACATAGCAAAACGAATAGCCTCGAGCCCGATCGAAAAGAAGAACGAAAAAAAGCTGCGGGAAAAAGAACCGGAGACTGAGAACGCTCACACGGCCGAAACAGAAAACTGGAAGGTGTCCAGGAAGAGAAACCGCCCCCGGCCTATTAATGGAAAACAAGGGGGACCAGAAACAGCGACCTCTGCAACGTGATCAGACGAAGCCCCACGTGACACAGCGAACACTCACAGAGAACAAGACCCCTCAGGAAGTAATATTGATCAGGCCTGCGGAAAACAAAACTTATGCGGACGTTCTGTCCACGACGCGCCCTACGCTAGAAATCCGAGACCTCGATGCCTGTGCTGAAAAGGAAGATATAGAGGAAAGCCTTAAAACTTTGCTCAAGCCAGCAGATCCCCCTTGGAAAGTAACAATCCTAGGCCCGAACACAAGAGGGCAGAAGATGGCTCTCCTAGAATTAGATAACCAGGACGCGGAAAAACTTCTCGAAGTATCGAAGATCAAAGTTGGATGGGTCGTTTGCCGTATCCGCAAGAGGAATACGATCATCCGCTGCTTCAGGTGCCTGGGTTACGGACATATATCTCGCCAATGTAACGGTCCAGATAGGAGTACAACATGCTATAAATGTGGGGATAATAACCACATCGCGCGCATTTGCACAAACGAGGTAAGAAAATGCGTCCTGTGCGCAGACCTCATGGTAGAGGAAAAGCTTCTGCTACACACGGCGGGCTCGACAGGCTGCAAAGCGTATCGAATTGCACTCGAGAACAATATGCAAACGGAAATGATTAGGATCCTACAGGGAAATCTTAACAGGAGCCGAACTGCTGACCAACTTCCCAACCAACTTGTGATAGAACATCAAACAACAGTAACCGTCATCAGCGAGCAGTACGCGAATCGACGCACCCAAGGATGGTACATAGACACGAGCAACACAGCAGCCATCTGGGTCAAGGACACGCCGAAACTACCAGTAATGGAGTATGGATGTAAAGACAGTTTCGTCTGGATAAAAAGCACAAAATATACCATATTCAGCTGTTATTTAACCCCAAACGAGAGCATAACACAATTTCGTTCAAAAATCGACGACCTAGAGGACACCATCAGGGAAATGAATGGTAACATCATAATCGCGGGTGATTTTAATGCTAAAGCACCAGCTTGGGGCATGACTGAAACTGACAGCAGAGGGAAATACATCCTTGCTATGGCTGCCAGACTGGGCCTAACAGTACAAAACATAGGTAGTACCTCCACATTTAGGCGACCGGGATATAAAGAAACGATCCCAGACATAACCTTAGTATCGGAATGTGCCGCGCCATTAATGCACAAATGGTGTGTTATTGAGGATTACACTGGCAGTGATCATCAGTATATATCAATGGTACTAGGGAACGAAAGAGAGCCGAACCAATTAGCGGCGCACAAGCACCACCGTAAGGAGTGGAATGTCAGGAAATTAAACATAGCTAGATTGACAGCCCATATCACCAGAGGCGCTGCGAGTATTACACGGGATCACGCCTATCATGCCTATGACGCCAGGAATAAAGTCGAAGTCACAATGCGCTTATTAAACGATGCCTGTGATGCTGCCATGCCTCGGAGGATTGCCCCGCGAAATGGCAAAAAGGCGGTCTATTAGTGGAACAACGAAATAGCAAGCTTACGGAAGGACTGCTTGAGAAAAAGACGACTTGCCCAAAGGGCCAGGCTAAAGCCAGAAGTAGCTACCCTGTCGGCTGAATACAAGGAGGCAAAGAAAGAATTAAGACGGTCCATAAAGCAAAGCAGGATTGCCTGCTGGAACAACCTTATTAAAGAAGCAGACGCGGATCCATGGGGTCTAGGATACCGGATAGTAATGAAGAAACTCACGACTAGACTTCCCTGTGCAACCCAAGATGCTAGAACCATGACCAGAATAGTTGACGCCTTATTCCCAACCCACCCTCCAAGACCGGTGGACCCACAAGATGAGATACCCGCCAATCTAATACCGCTTTTCAGCGTCGAGGAACTTCAGATCGCTGCCAGCTCGCTTCAGCCAGGGAAAGCTCCAGGACCTGATGGAATCCCCGCAGAGGTGCTCAAAATCGCAGCTTCTCAATGCCCAGGTCTCCTACTAAATATGTACAACTCGTGCCTCAAAGAGGGAGTATTTGACGAAAGATGGAAGATGCAGAGACTCATGCTTATCGACAAAGGTAAAGGACAAGCCGGCACTCCATCCAATTACCGACCACTATGCATGCTGGACACAGCCGGGAAACTGCTGGAAAAGCTTCTTAAAGCGAGACTGTTAAAGGCAATAGAAGCAAAAGGTGACTTATCAACCAAACAATTTGGTTTCAGAAAGGGTCGATCTATAATAGACGCAGTTGATTCTGTCCTACGAATAGTAGAAGAGACCAAGTGTGGAAACCACCACTCTCGAAAGATTGCCTTAGTGGCCACCCTAGACGTATGTAACGCCTTCAATTCAGTTAGATGGATCGATATTTTAACAGAACTGAAGTCAACCTTCAGTATACCAGCCTATCTACAAAGGATGCT
>CAXASF010000389.1:80000-82219 GCA_963971475.1 Chrysops caecutiens | reverse complement strand
CCTGCCCATCACCGATTAAAAGAAGTGTTTTTGAAAAATTTATGCTTCCTCCACCTAAATGAGCTCTCATGTTTGTAGTAAGTTTCAGGCGTTCAATGGATTTCCAAAGTGAGGAAGATTTTAATCAGGACTTCACAATGTCGGCTCTAGTCCCTCTAACTATTACAGGTAACGTTTGCCTAAAATCGCCAGAAAACATAAAAGTAATACCACCCATAGGTTTATTCGAGTTTCTTATGTCTCTAAGACTTTTATCCAATGCCTCTACATGAGCTTTGTGTATCATGGTGCACTCATCCCATACTATTAAACTAACATCTTGCAAAACTTCTCCCAACGGACCATTTTTACGAATTGAGCACACACTATCTCCTTGCAAGGACACTGAAAGAGGCAGTTTAAAAGTGGAATGCGCCGTTCTTCCTCCTGCCAATAGAGTTGCTGCAATTCCTGATGAAGCAACGGCTTAAGCAAGTTTTCCTTGAGATCTAACTTTTGCCAAAATCAAGTTTGTTACAAACGTCTTGCCCGTTCCACCTGGAGCGTCCAAAAAAAATATTTTGCCTTCGTTAAAGTTAACACTATTTAAAACTGATTTATATGCAAAATGTTGGTCACCGGCTAATTTTGGTTCATTTTGAAAAATGTAATCATTGAGTTTATCTGAATCAAATGGTCTTCGCAAGGCTTGTTCTACGGGATCCATAATATTCAAATTATTCCGCTTTGCTGCTGGCAGTCCAAAATCAGTAAGAGATTTGTCGCATATCTCGTGAATTTGGTCTTCAATGATTATTAAACCTTCGTTGTACACTTCGTCAGTAAATTGTAAAGTTATGTCATCATTTTCATTTCTCACTCTATTCAATATGTCCTCACATAAATCATCACGAAACTTATTCCACAGCACAATCGGTTCTGATGCATGGCAAAATGTTAATATTATGGTAAATAATTCCCTCAGTTTTGCTGCTGACTCTGAAATAACTGCATCTGACAGTGTTTTTTCCCAGTGTTCATCTCCTTCTAACAAACCGAGTTCCTTACAGGCGCCCTGATATGTGGGGAAGGTAATGCTATTAACTGTTCGAAGATCTTTAAAAGAACTTGGCCCGCGTACATTCATAAGTAGCATTCTTAAGTAGTAACACTCGGTTTGTGTTGGATGAACATTATAAACGCGTCCCAAAGTTGCATCTTTTTTATATCAGGGAATCCAGGAACTTCTTGCCCACGCTTTCTTCTTGAAAATTTTTTTTTGTTCCAGGTGTAGTATTGGGGAACATCACGGTATAATAAAGTTCTTGCAAAATTATCAATTCTGCACAATTCCAAAAATGCTGTCAGAGTCGTTGCAGGAGGATTATTGACTCTATCGCGAAGGTTATCATTATTAAAATAAATTCTTTGTCCGTTTTCAAGGTGGACTGCCAGATGAACCACAGCCGGGAATCGTTCATGTATAGGGAACTCAAAAATTCTCCAAATTGCTTCGGAAGTGCTAATATAGCGACCGTTGAGATACTTTTCTACCTCATCGTTACAATTTTGCAAAGAAAATGTAGCTTGATCAGAACCTTTATGGATATATTTGCAAATATATTTTATAGCTTTGACGGATTGACAAAATTCTGTATTAATGTGCGCATTGAAGCATCGTAAAAGAACTGGATTATAAGGGACAACCCACCTATTATCTACCGTAATTTCAGTTCCCCTTACACGTACAACTCCTGTGTAACCCCCGCAATCTGGAGATCTACGCCTGTAGGTTAGATAGCCATCATCACCAGTCTGTGTCTCGTAAATAAACGTTCTCGGATATTTTTTAGAGCATCCGTTTTCTTTCATACATGGTGATGTCGGATTATAGAATCCGCAAGGTCCGTGTATCATGTTCTTAACGACAATGTTATAAAGAATAGGATCATGTTCTTTGTCGGGTATTTCGGCCGATATGATGTTGTCTATAGAGTCTGGTTGAATTTTGTTTGCCACCCATAGCAAGAGGTGGGCATGCAGTAAACCTCTTTTCTGCCATTCCACGCTATAAGCAAACGCCTTTGGTGGCCCAAATATATGTCTCCTTGTTAAAATGTCTATCAGTTTTTTGAGCTTTAAATGAAACACCCTTGAAATTAAATCATGTCTGTCATAAGATTTCTGATCTGAATAAAGCCCATTTTTTATTTCCGGCCATTCTGGATTGCAAGTAAAGG
>CAXASF010000389.1:72500-75000 GCA_963971475.1 Chrysops caecutiens | reverse complement strand
ACATCTTGCAAAACTTCTCCCAACGGACCATTTTTACGAATTGAGCACACACTATCTCCTTGCAAGGACACTGAAAGAGGCAGTTTAAAAGTGGAATGCGCCGTTCTTCCTCCTGCCAATAGAGTTGCTGCAATTCCTGATGAAGCAACGGCTAAAGCAAGTTTTCCTTGAGATCTAACTTTTGCCAAAATCAAGTTTGTTACAAACGTCTTGCCCGTTCCACCTGGAGCGTCCAAAAAAAATATTTTGCCTTCGTTAAAGTTAACACTATTTAAAACTGATTTATATGCAAAATGTTGGTCACCGGCTAATTTTGGTTCATTTTGAAAAATGTAATCATTGAGTTTATCTGAATCAAATGGTCTTCGCAAGGCTTGTTCTACGGGATCCATAATATTCAAATTATTCCGCTTTGCTGCTGGCAGTCCAAAATCAGTAAGAGATTTGTCGCATATCTCGTGAATTTGGTCTTCAATGATTATTAAACCTTCGTTGTACACTTCGTCAGTAAATTGTAAAGTTATGTCATCATTTTCATTTCTCACTCTATTCAATATGTCCTCACATAAATCATCACGAAACTTATTCCACAGCACAATCGGTTCTGATGCATGGCAAAATGTTAATATTATGGTAAATAATTCCCTCAGTTTTGCTGCTGACTCTGAAATAACTGCATCTGACAGTGTTTTTTCCCAGTGTTCATCTCCTTCTAACAAACCGAGTTCCTTACAGGCGCCCTGATATGTGGGGAAGGTAATGCTATTAACTGTTCGAAGATCTTTAAAAGAACTTGGCCCGCGTACATTCATAAGTAGCATTCTTAAGTAGTAACACTCGGTTTGTGTTGGATGAACATTATAAACGCGTCCCAAAGTTGCATCTTTTTTATATCAGGGAATCCAGGAACTTCTTGCCCACGCTTTCTTCTTGAAAATTTTTTTTTGTTCCAGGTGTAGTATTGGGGAACATCACGGTATAATAAAGTTCTTGCAAAATTATCAATTCTGCACAATTCGAAAAATGCTGTCAGAATCGTTGCAGGAGGATTATTGACTCTATCGCGAAGGTTATCATTATTAAAATAAATTCTTTGTCCGTTTTCAAGGTGGACTGCCAGATGAACCACAGCCGGGAATCGTTCATGTATAGGGAACTCAAAAATTCTCCAAATTGCTTCGGAAGTGCTAATATAGCGACCGTTGAGATACTTTTCTACCTCATCGTTACAATTTTGCAAAGAAAATGTAGCTTGATCAGAACCTTTATGGATATATTTGCAAATATATTTTATAGCTTTGACGGATTGACAAAATTCTACATTAATGTGCGCATTGAAGCATCGTAAAAGAACTGGATTATAAGGGACAACCCACCTATTATCTACCGTCATTTCAGTTCCCCTTACACGTACAACTCCTGTGTAACCCCCGCAATCTGGAGATCTACGCCTGTAGGTTGGATAGCCATCATCACCAGTCTGTGTCTCGTAAATAAACGTTCTCGGATATTTTTTAGAGCATACGTTTTCTTTCATACGTGGTGATGTCGGATTATATAATCCGCAAGGTCCGTGTATTATGTTCTTAACGACAATGTTATAAAGAATAGGATCATGTTCTTTGTCGGGTATTTCGGCCGATATGATGTTGTCTATAGAGTCTGGTTGAATTTTGTTTGCCACCCATAGCAAGAGGTGGGCATGCGGTAAACCTCTTTTCTGCCATTCCACGCTATAAGCAAACGCCTTTGGTGGCCCAAATATATGTCTCCTTGTTAAAATGTCTAAATGAAACACCCTTGAAATTAAATCATGTCTGTCATAAGATTTCTGATCTGAATAAAGCTCATTTTTTATTTCCGGCCATTCTGGATTGCAAGTAAAGGTTATAAAAAGATCCGGTCTTCCGAAGTTCCTCACATATGTCATGGCGTCTTGACTTTTTTCATTCATGTATCTTAGCGAACCCGTAAATGAAGACGGCAATATAACATGCTGTCCAATATTAGAAGCATCAACATTTTGATCATTAATGACTGCGTCTCGTAGGTGTATATATTCATCGGCCCTCAGTTTTTTTTGGTTTCTCTTTATAAAGTTAAGTCTCTCAGATATCATTTTTGCTGCCATGTCAACACAGTACTGGTTCAGCAATCCTTTAAAATAATGTAAAATGTTGAAGTCACTTTCTCTTACCATAAGTCGGAAGGCATAAAATTGCATACATGATACCATTTTAGGTCGTAAGGCTCCATTCTGTTGTTGGATATTTAAGCAATAACCATCGTCTCCGTGTGGAAACAGGAGAGGATATTGCAGCGGATCATATGACCTGTTTAATTCTGATACTCTTTGAAGATTACCATCCCTTGCATTCAAAACAATATCCCTCGGGCCTTTATCCTCATCGACCAAAATAACAGCAACTTCGTCTACTGTTGGCGCATTATATCGACCACGGTGATCATTGGGACGCTTAGTATCAGCGTGAATAATTAA
>CAXASF010000389.1:60000-70000 GCA_963971475.1 Chrysops caecutiens | reverse complement strand
AACTAACCACTGTTCCACATAATCTTCCATTAAGGAAGAAATACCCTCCTCGTGAGAAGTGGGCTCATTGGTCTTTGTCAAACCTGTCGTTTGAAAAAATTCAAGAGGAATATGTTACAATTTTTTTTATTACAAAAATACCATAAAAGATGTGGTTGGTGGGGATAATAAGCGAGTTTAATATTGACATTGAAGTCAATTTCTCTAAACTCAGAGTGATGGTTTTAAGTTATATAGTGGGACTGTTGGCCGTTCGGAAGACACGTAGCCTCGACACGAATATTCGGGTAAATAACTGCTTCAAAGAAAGTATCTCAAATTTGATAGCTACGTTTAAAGGAATAAGAAGGATCGTGTTCACTTTTATATTTTAAAAACTGAAATTTAAAGAACTTCCTCATATACGATATTTTTCGTAAATTCTCCTTGTGGTATAAGTATATGCTGATTTTCTCCACAACTTGCTCTAGATAAGGCAACATACAGTTGGCCGTGAGAGAAACAGTCTTGTGTTAGATCCACTCCTACATGACTAAAGGTTTGGCCCTATGCCTTATTAACAGTGACTGCAAACGAAACCTTAACGGGGAATTGAATTCTTTTAAAGTTGAACGGTAAGTCAGTAGGAATCATTGGAATCCGAGGTAGCAGTACTGTTTGTCCAATTGCTGGACCTGTCAAAACAATCGCAATAATCACATTATTTCTAAGAAATTTAACTTGCAGTCTGGTTCCGTTGCACAAATTCTGTGGGCTAAGATTTCTTAATAAAATAATGGGAGTGCCAGGTTTAAGTTTTAGGGAATGCGGAGGAAGCCCACACGGATTTAACGAATTGAGAAATTCTTGCGGGTAATATATAACATCTTCTTGGTTCATTACAATATCAATGGACAGATAATTCACGAAATCGCCTGGTACTTTGTTCAGTATTTGTTCATTGATTGCATCGACACTACTATTTTTAGCTGCTAAAATGGCCCGCTGACACATCCACTGATGATCTTTTTGTTGAATATGGATCACATCCGGGTACACTTTAGAGATCAAATCTTCAATGTCGTGTACAATGTTTCCTAATTCCCTGTCAATTCTAATTTTATTGTCTACGTTAGGTACCTGCCCATCACCGATTAAAAGAAGTGTTTTTGAAAAATGTATGCTTCCTCCACCTAAATGAGCTCTCATGTTTGTAGTAAGTTTCAGGCGTTCAATGGATTTCCAAAGTGAGGAAGATTTTAAGCAGGACTTCACAATGTCGGCTCTAGTCCCTCTAACTATTACAGGTAACGTTTGCCTAAAATCGCCAGAAAACATAAAAGTAATACCACCCATAGGTTTATTCGAGTTTCTTATGTCTCTAAGACTTTTATCCAATGCCTCTACATGAGCTTTGTGTATCATGGTGCACTCATCCCATACTATTAAACTAACATCTTGCAAAACTTCTCCCAACGGACCATTTTTACGAATTGAGCACACACTATCTCCTTGCAAGGACACTGAAAGAGGCAGTTTAAAAGTGGAATGCGCCGTTCTTCCTCCTGCCAATAGAGTTGCTGCAATTCCTGATGAAGCAACGGCTAAAGCAAGTTTTCCTTGAGATCTAACTTTTGCCAAAATCAAGTTTGTTACAAACGTCTTGCCCGTTCCACCTGGAGCGTCCAAAAAAAATATTTTGCCTTCGTTAAAGTTAACACTATTTAAAACTGATTTATATGCAAAATGTTGGTCACCGGCTAATTTTGGTTCATTTTGAAAAATGTAATCATTGAGTTTATCTGAATCAAATGGTCTTCGCAAGGCTTGTTCTACGGGATCCATAATATTCAAATTATTCCGCTTTGCTGCTGGCAGTCCAAAATCAGTAAGAGATTTGTCGCATATCTCGTGAATTTGGTCTTCAATGATTATTAAACCTTCGTTGTACACTTCGTCAGTAAATTGTAAAGTTATGTCATCATTTTCATTTCTCACTCTATTCAATATGTCCTCACATAAATCATCACGAAACTTATTCCACAGCACAATCGGTTCTGATGCATGGCAAAATGTTAATATTATGGTAAATAATTCCCTCAGTTTTGCTGCTGACTCTGAAATAACTGCATCTGACAGTGTTTTTTCCCAGTGTTCATCTCCTTCTAACAAACCGAGTTCCTTACAGGCGCCCTGATATGTGGGGAAGGTAATGCTATTAACTGTTCGAAGATCTTTAAAAGAACTTGGCCCGCGTACATTCATAAGTAGCATTCTTAAGTAGTAACACTCGGTTTGTGTTGGATGAACATTATAAACGCGTCCCAAAGTTGCATCTTTTTTATATCAGGGAATCCAGGAACTTCTTGCCCACGCTTTCTTCTTGAAAATTTTTTTTTGTTCCAGGTGTAGTATTGGGGAACATCACGGTATAATAAAGTTCTTGCAAAATTATCAATTCTGCACAATTCGAAAAATGCTGTCAGAATCGTTGCAGGAGGATTATTGACTCTATCGCGAAGGTTATCATTATTAAAATAAATTCTTTGTCCGTTTTCAAGGTGGACTGCCAGATGAACCACAGCCGGGAATCGTTCATGTATAGGGAACTCAAAAATTCTCCAAATTGCTTCGGAAGTGCTAATATAGCGACCGTTGAGATACTTTTCTACCTCATCGTTACAATTTTGCAAAGAAAATGTAGCTTGATCAGAACCTTTATGGATATATTTGCAAATATATTTTATAGCTTTGACGGATTGACAAAATTCTACATTAATGTGCGCATTGAAGCATCGTAAAAGAACTGGATTATAAGGGACAACCCACCTATTATCTACCGTCATTTCAGTTCCCCTTACACGTACAACTCCTGTGTAACCCCCGCAATCTGGAGATCTACGCCTGTAGGTTGGATAGCCATCATCACCAGTCTGTGTCTCGTAAATAAACGTTCTCGGATATTTTTTAGAGCATACGTTTTCTTTCATACGTGGTGATGTCGGATTATAGAATCCGCAAGGTCCGTGTATTATGTTCTTAACGACAATGTTATAAAGAATAGGATCATGTTCTTTGTCGGGTATTTCGGCCGATATGATGTTGTCTATAGAGTCTGGTTGAATTTTGTTTGCCACCCATAGCAAGAGGTGGGCATGCGGTAAACCTCTTTTCTGCCATTCCACGCTATAAGCAAACGCCTTTGGTGGCCCAAATATATGTCTCCTTGTTAAAATGTCTAAATGAAACACCCTTGAAATTAAATCATGTCTGTCATAAGATTTCTGATCTGAATAAAGCTCATTTTTTATTTCCGGCCATTCTGGATTGCAAGTAAAGGTTATAAAAAGATCCGGTCTTCCGAAGTTCCTCACATATGTCATGGCGTCTTGACTTTTTTCATTCATGTATCTTAGCGAACCCGTAAATGAAGACGGCAATATAACATGCTGTCCAATATTAGAAGCATCAACATTTTGATCATTAATGACTGCGTCTCGTAGGTGTATATATTCATCGGCCCTCAGTTTTTTTTGGTTTCTCTTTATAAAGTTAAGTCTCTCAGATATCATTTTTGCTGCCATGTCAACACAGTACTGGTTCAGCAATCCTTTAAAATAATGTAAAATGTTGAAGTCACTTTCTCTTACCATAAGTCGGAAGGCATAAAATTGCATACATGATACCATTTTAGGTCGTAAGGCTCCATTCTGTTGTTGGATATTTAAGCAATAACCATCGTCTCCGTGTGGAAACAGGAGAGGATATTGCAGCGGATCATATGACCTGTTTAATTCTGATACTCTTTGAAGATTACCATCCCTTGCATTCAAAACAATATCCCTCGGGCCTTTATCCTCATCGACCAAAATAACAGCAACTTCGTCTACTGTTGGCGCATTATATCGACCACGGTGATCATTGGGACGCTTAGTATCAGCGTGAATAATTAATTTCAAGCCCGGGGCTTGTCTATTTTCTAGGTTATATTTGAAGCTTTTAATATAATTATTATAATCGTGGAGCTCTTTTTGTAAGGATTCAATAAGGTTGATTTGCAGATTTGGATTTAAATTTGAACGTAAAGATAGCTGATCAGATTGAGAAACGAAATATATTTGTAAAAATTCAGGTTGTACGCCATGAGCTGGAAGTAAATTTCCGATCAAGTGATAGACTTGACCCTGTATTTTAAAAGTGGGCATGAAACTCCCCTCGCGAATTTCATTGGCACCAAAGGATGTCATTTGAAATAACGTGTTATACTGTCTCGCATGGTTTAAAAAATGTTTTGAGGATGGATGTATGCCAAGTAACAATTGTTTCAAAACTGGTGTTGGCTCAGGAATCTTAGGGATACTTCCTTTGCCATTGCTGCAACAGATACCAGGCGCTTCAGTTCTCCATTTTTGACGTGAATACGTCTTTAAATTTGCTACCATACGGGGGCAACCCAAAAAAAATAATGACAAAATCGGGGGATACAGTTTGGCATTGTAGCTTCGAATCTCTGCACTACATCCGAAATTAAATAATACCACTGGATAGATAAAGGATCAAAGAGTTCACTAGGATAAGCGAGATCAGTGATGCATCGCGCGCGGCGGAGGGGGAAGCGCCGAAAAATGGGATTATTTTGTACTAAATTTTGCCGATTTTGAATTCCAAAATCGAATTCAAACAACCAGGCTGGCAAAATCGCCAGCAACACAAAAATTTCGCCAGTACATGTGATTGTGCAACCGAACGGCAACGATCGGTGTCACCCCACCGAGAGAGTGTGTGTGGCGCCCACATGCGTTTGTTTCTCATCGAAACAAACACATGCGAGCGTCACACACGCTCCCTTTTTAGGGTGTCACCGTATGGTCAGTGTTTTTTGCACAATTTTGTGCCGTGGCGAAATTTTTGTGTTGCTGGCGATTCTGCCAGCCTGGTTGATTGAATTCGATTTTGAAATTCAAAATCGGCAAAATTTGGTGAAAAATCCCTATTTTTCGGTGCCTGGCTTTGATTTGACTTCATATTGTAAAACCGCTAAGAACAGACAAATTGCTACTACTGTATCGGTAGCGGTATCATCATCATCAAGTCAAAGCCGGTGGAGTCGCCATATATCGCAACATCAATAGCTTCAATGATTGTAATAGAGTTGACATTGACATTTCGGAAATTTATTTGGAAATTAAAGACCCAAAAGCAGGTGATGTCTGTCTAGTAAACATAAAGGCCAATGGCATCTTCAAATTCATACTCGGGTATATCCACCCGGGCACAGCGTTACCAGATATTAAACTCTTAATGATACGATCGTTGTTAAAATATTCCAAAAACATCGCTAAAATTATACCCTATTACGAGCCTGATCTTACTACACCAGTTATGATGGTTGGAGAATCTAATGTCGATGTCTCACAAAACTGTTCATTTCCTGACTTCATGCTCAGCGAGTTCGATTTGTTTTATATTGAAACTTCGCCAACAACGTTAGGTAGTACCTTGATTGATATAACGTTTACCAGAAATCTGGATGTACTCGTATCTTGTATGCCATTTGTGTCGTACTTTTCGTATCACATACCTATAATTCATAAAGTTAAATTGTAACAAAATACTGATTTGTTTCCTTGCTTTTGTCCTAAATACATAAATAAAAATATTTTATTCAAGAAATATTACCCGTTACATAAACGTATTCACGTACAACACACGGCCGTGTCCATGACACAGCCACAACCCAGCTTTTTTGCTTGGCAATAAATACATGTGCTATTCATGCTCCCAATATCAACATCATTTAGCACAGAGTAATCAATATTGGCGTCATAAGCAAAACCCGTATTCAACGAATTTATATGCCTTCGGGATCTATTGGCAGCTGATCGTGTATTCTGTTGATTCAAACGTTGTGAACGTTCAACGCTAGATTCACGCTCTCGACTCGCAAATGTGCGGGCGTTCTGCTCTGTCAAACGCTGCGAACGTTCAGTGCTAGATTCTCTAAGCCGATTTTGTTGGGTAATTGTACGTTGACTAAGTAACCTATTCATACTTACATCTTCTGTTTCATTATTTCGCAAAAGTCTCAATCGCTTTGCTGTAGCAGACTGCCGAGAGAGTTGAGATTTTCTTCGAGGCATTTTTATGAAAAAGGGAAATCGACAAAAATTACGAACTATCACGTATAAGGAGAAGCCAATGAAAATTACAAACAATCACGTATAACTATGAATTAATCCACTATTAACCACTATTAAATAATTCTATTTTTATAATAGGTCTGTATTATTTTGCAAACGTGAATAAGTCAGAGTATTCCTTGTCAACGAATTAAAAACAAAACTCACTTCACTAAAACTATGAAAAAATTAACTTTAACACCTTAAAATTAGCACAATCACTTGAAACTGTGAACGAAACTAACTAACTAATTTATAAAAAACAAACTATTTGAAAAACCTCGTTATTAAACTTACATAATATAAAATATGAAATTAATATAAAATATAAATATGTAAACACAAAAAATAACAAAAATAATCAAAACTTATATACTACAAAACTTTTGCAAAACTTCGTTGTATTCAGAATAATTGATATACTGTATAGTAATATAATTATCACTCTTACTTATACTTGCACTTTTAAAACGGATGTTGTTGTATGATATGTTTAATACAACTGAATTATTGAGGGAAAAATATCCTTCGTTTGGGCCAAAAAAATTTTTTTACTTTCCAAGCTTATACTTTATCAGAAACACCATAAAATTATTCGTTTCATTAAAAATTTACAAAAGGAGCTGACCGACGCATCGAAAGGACATAGTAAAGAACAGACCGCCTACTTTAACAAATGGCATCATTTGCATGGGAAAACATGGGTTTCATCCTTTGACAAATTTCTGTCGATTGCCAAGTCAAAGTAAGAATAAAAAACAGAAATGTGAGTAATAACCCGAAAATTTTACCTGTTTAAAGAGTGAAAGTGGTAGGAAATGTTTATTAGGGGCAATAAGATGAGGTAAAAACAGGAGACATGAAAAATTTGTGGGTATGTTCTGGTTGAACAGTTATTAACACGCGTATGTACACAAACATGGGGCAGAACCTGCTCTTCAGTGTTGTTCCTCTACGCGTAAACTTTAATTGTCTACACTTCGGCGTAAACAATGCGTAGACAATTAAATTTGATGTCGACAATGTCAACTATGTCGACAATGACCATTGAATTAATAGACCAGGAATGGCCCTAACGTATTCATATAGAATACGTGAGTGACGCTCTCTTTGAAAGAACAAAAGTGTGCGTTATCACTCAAACACTAATGTAAAGTGTGGTACAGCTAGTCAAATTTTCTCACTTATTGGGAAAATTCTAGTGTGAGTGCCTCATCGTTATGTGTATTGGTGAGTATTTCCCATGTGTTTTCAGTTTTTCCTTGTATTGTTGTGGTACAGCTAGTCAAATCAATAGTATTTGTGTGGAACAGCTATGCAAATTACCATTTTCATGAATAGCCATATAAGTGTCGCAAGCGTGTTGGTATTTATTTATGAAATTCACGCTTCTTATTGGCTTAGGCGTGGAGTATTCGTACCACAAATATAGTCAAATTCATGATGTAGGGATAGTAAATAAAATATAAAGTTTACTCCTCGTGGAATAGGAAATCAGTGAAATAGTTCTTCGAGGGGTATGTGTAAATTAATAGGTTTGTTCCCGTACTCGAAAATCTTACTGTTTTGGTTCAGATGGTTCAGTCAAAATGGTTCGCTTCGGAAAAGATCTGAAAACCGTCAAATTCATGTTTGCATTTAACCTTTACATATGTTAATTTGACTTCAAATTTGTTTCTTCATAGGTATTTTGTTAAATTATTAGTGACTAATAAATTATTGATTTTTGTATATTTTTGTGAAAATTTTTTTAAATTTTTAATGTTTGGCTTAAAGTCCACATCAAAATTTGACGTTTTTACTGAAAGTTATTGAATGATCTTGGTAGCAAAATTTGACGGTTCTTAGATTTTTACGTATTAAAATTCACAAGTTAATAATTTTTATCAGTAAAACCTCAAGTGTTCATTACTTTGCGCATGAAATGTAATATGTTTACAAATGTATTGTATTATTATGTCACATTTAAAAAATCCGCGCTCATTCTTAAAATAAAGCCCCTTTCCTCTTTGCTACGCCTTTGAAATTACAACTACATATAAGCGTACTAACACTATTAAACAAAATTTGCATATTTTGCTTCGACGTTTCTGTCTATGGGCCATTCCTGGTCTATTAATTCAATGACAATGACGTAAACAATGTAGACAATGCATTATTTTAGGTTAGGTTCGCATTTCGCATGGTCGTCGTCATTGTGATCGTTTTTTGACAGTCTTTCACATTGTGTTTATTAATTTAATTTTAGAAATTAGAAATCTCATTAAAAATATTGAAACATGACAGGAAGAAGTAAAAATAAAGCATTTGAAGAGCTCGGTTTTCAGTTATTGAAAGTGAATAATAAATATATCGCAGTATGTAACGTATGCAAGAAAGATTTAAAAAACACTGCTGAAAATAGATTGAGAGGACATCGGTAAGGCGAATTTTGTAAATTATATTTACTCAACAATATACAATTCTTTATTTAGTGTTCAATGTTCACAATTGAATTAATTTTCATAGAAATGTTTGCAAACCGAAAGAAAAACAAGAAAGAATCAACCAAAATGATCAAATTGAACATACAGCAACAGCTAACGAAGCAAATGAGACAAAATCAAATCGAACTTCACAGCTATCGATGATAAACGAGAGTGAGGAGATAGTGAGTTAACTTGCATTTAGTATATTTTTCTTATTTTTGTTTGAAAGTTAATTTTGAATTTGATACAATATATTGTTTAATGTAATTCCTCAGGTACTGGTACATGAAGATTTGATTTTAAACAATGTTGACGACATTGAGGTTATGTCTTCTGTGGAAAATTCATCCTTTTCGATATTCTCTTCACGTCCAAGTTCTTCAGCGTCTACATGTTCATCAAATGCCCAAACATTTTCCTTTCAAAAACCAAATGAACGCGCATTTCCACTTTTTTCATTGCATAAATCAGCATCGACGGCTAGTTCTGAAACTTTAAGATCACCGTCATTGTCAACGCTATCATTACCGTCATCGTCACCGTCACCAATAAAATCTCGGAAAAATAAAAGATCACAGTCTGTGTTATCTTTTGTTGACACATTGAATGATAAAGATGAAGTGGCGATAAATGAAGCTCTATCAAATTTAATTTTTGGGTGCAATTTGCCATTGAGATTGGTTGATTCTATTCATTTTAAAAATTTCATAAGAAAACTTCGGCCGGCATATGCAGAGAAAATTCCTGGAAGAAAAGCATTATCGACCACTTTACTTGATAAGGCATATGAAAAGTGTATTTCATCAGTCAAGTCGTCTATTAGCACGGATTCAGTGATATTGATCGATGGTTGGAAAAATTCTTCCAGCAATACTAAAACTGTTGTTTCGATGCTACACAATGCTAATGGCGAACAAGCATTTTTGCAAGCCTGGGACCTAACAGGTGATTCCGAGACAGGCGAAAAATTGACCGAAATTGTTGCAGAATCAGTGGATATTGCGAAAGATTTGTACTCAACAAACGCTTACGCCGTTGTGACTGATAATGCAGCGGTCATGTGTAAAATGGGGAAAGAATCAGAGCATTTTATATGGCATAGCACCTGTAGCAGCCACACTGGAAATCTGCTTGCAAAAGATGTTCTCGATAAGGAACTTACAGATAAAGTAATATCTATTTTGAAAGAATTTAAGCAAGCCGACTTCGAAAAATTTATCATTGAAAAAGGTGGAAGTAGAATCAAGTTGCCATGTGATACGAGATGGTGTTCATACAGAGATTCTTATCGGTCTTTAATAAAAAATTTGCCACATATAAAATGCATAGCAGCCGAATCCAAACACAAAAAAATCAAACAAGCTGTTTTGAAAT
>CAXASF010000389.1:27500-30000 GCA_963971475.1 Chrysops caecutiens | reverse complement strand
AAAGCGGCACAGAATGTTAAGCCGCACGAAACAGGTGTCACAGTCCAGGCAGTTCAGAAAACGAGGGACAACAGCGTCCTGATCAAGATAGCTAAGGGAGCTGAAAATAGAAACGGTTTCTGCGAGGCCCTGAAGCTAGCAGTCGGAAAGGACGCCACTGTTAAGGACTCTGAACCCGGAGTGACACTAGTAATCAGAGACATCGACAGCGAGCAAAACGAAGCGACCGTTAGAGCGGCGCTAATAAAAACGACGAATGAGAAGGCCCACATTATGAAATGCAGACTTTCCTTAGAAAATTCAAGAGGGCAGAAAATTGCAAACGTGACAGTGGACGAGGATACCGCTAGAGCGATTATGAAAACTCGCAGGATAACTATCGGATGGGTTAACTGCCGGGTCAGACAAAAACACCTGATTAACAGATGCCATAAATGTTTGGGGTTCGGACATCTGCAAAGAGGCTGCAACGGACAGGACCGATCCAAATGCTGCCTCAGATGCGGCTGCGAGGGACACAAGGCGGCAGACTGCAAAACTTTAAAATGCTTCCTCTGTACGAAGCTCGTGAGGACGATGGATGAATTAGAGCATATACCAGGAACTGGGGCCTGCAAAGCTTTCAGAAATGCTCTTGCTGCAGCGCGAAAACAGGAATATGTCTCATGATGCTCACTTTTTTACAATGTAATCTGCACAGAGCTAAGCAAGCACAGGACCTGCTACGAGAAATCGGAATGGAAACTGGGGCGGACGTGCTGATAATCAGTGAACAACATCACGATGTGGACGGCCCAACGTGGTTCACGGACAATACTAAAACAGCAGCCATATGGATACCAGACCAACGAAAAACAAGGACTGAGAAACACGGCAAAGGGAACGGCTTTGTATGGGTTCAGATAAAAGGAGTGATAATAGTTAGCTGCTACCTTACACCGAGCGATAACACCAAAGCGTACCACAGGAAGTTAGAAGAAATAGAAGACTTTCTCCATGGAATCAATAGCGAGAAAATAGTCGCCGGAGACATAAATGCAAAAGCTGTAGAATGGGGCGAACCCTATACCAACGCCAAGGGAAGAAAGATTCTAGAAATGGCCGCAAGAACTGGTCTAGTGGTTCTCAACACAGGAACAGCTTCCACTTTTCGAAGGATGGGCTGCAAAGAAACATACCCTGATGTATCCTTCGCCACGGAGGGAATCTACAGAAGAATTAAAAAATGGCGGGTACTAGAAAGAGAGAACCTCAGTGACCACATGTACATTAGCTTTCAGCTCTGCACACAGCAGCCAATTACTTTTACGGACACCCAACCCAGGTGGAACCCCAACAAAGTGAACGAGGAGAAGATGAAGAGAGCTCTACAGACGGGATACGCAAGAATTCCTGCAGGAATCCGCATGGTTACAACTCGAGAAGATGTGGAGAAATTAACAGATATGAGTCTGAAAATCATTGCACGCGCTTGCGACAAGGCTATGCCAAAAAAAGGAAACCGACGAGGCAAAAAACATGCTTATTGGTGGACAGACGAGATAGCCTCCCTCAGGAAAATGTGCAACACGCTGAGAAGACGGCAAGAAAAAATACGGACCAAACGACCAAGGATACTGAATACAGAACTGCAAAGAAGAAGTTAAGGACAGCTATAAACCAGAGTAAAGCGAACTGCTGGTCGGAACTCAAAGACGACATAGAAAGGGACCCCTGGGGACTGGGCTACAAACTTGTTACCCGGAAACTAGGCTCAATGGCCCCAGTTACGGATATGAACGCCCAAAAAATGACGGAAATAGTAGACGCTCTCTTCCCAACGCACCCGGAGCGAGAAGACAACGCAAATGAAAGGCCCATGCAACACTACGAACTCTTTACTGAAGCGGAACTAATGGAAGCGGCAAAAAATATACAAAACCACAAATCACCAGGGCCAGACGGGATTCCCCCCGAGGCAATGAAGATCACCGCTAGAGTTTGCCCTCAACTGCTTTTGGATATGTACAATGCATGCTTGAAAATGGGAGTCTTCTGCTCTCGATGGAAGACAGCTAGGTTAGTGCTTATAGACAAGGGAAAGACAAAAGAAATAACACCATCTTCTTTCCGACCCTTGTGCATGCTCGACACAGCGGGGAAAATGTTCGAAAAAATGTTAAAACCCCGATTGCACAAAGCCATTCAAGAGGCTGGAGGCCTTTCGAACAATCAGAAAGGTTTCAGGAAGGGAATGTCTACTATCGACGCCATGAGCGAAGTGAAATCCACAGTAGAAAAGGCATGGCACAGAAATCAACACTCCCAGGAAATAGTACTCCTCATAATGCTAGATGTTAAAAATGCATTTAATTCAGCACGCTGGATAGACATGCTAGATGCTCTTAAGGCAAAATTCAAGATACCCGAAAACCTTATACGAATTATTGGAGACTACCTCCGTGACCGACGGCTACAATACTTCACGTCGGACCAAGGACACCAACTGAAGAACCTTACA